>JACBWV010000099.1:8372715-8389527 GCA_013435795.1 Chlamydomonas sp. ICE-L | reverse complement strand
GCAGCAGTCCCAGATTGGGGTCACCCTGATAGCCGCCGTCCAGATTGGGGTCAAACTTGACTCGCAGCAGCAGCACAGATTGGGGTCAATCTGAATAGCAGCCGTCACAATTGGGGGTCACCTGCATAGCACGCAGTCACAGAGTTGGGGTCAACCGAATAGCAGCCGCAGTCAACAGATTGGTGTCAACTGAAACGCAGCAGCCACAGATGGGGTCAACCTGAATAGCCAGCAGTGCAGTACAGATTGGGGCCAAATGAATAGCCGCAGCAGTCACAACTTGGTGTCATACCTCTGAATAGCAGCCGCCACAGATTGGGGTCAACTGCATAAGCCAGCGTAACAGATTGGGGTCAACTGACTCGCGGCAGGGGTCAACAAATTGAGGTTTCAACATGAAGAGCAGCAGTCACAGATTGGGGTAACCTGATAGCAGCAGCAGTCACCGAGTGGGGTCAGCCTTGAATAGCAGCAGCCACGATTGGGTCCCAACCTGAATCGCAGCAGAGAGAGTGGGGGTCAACTGAATGGCAGCAGCAGTCACAGATTGGGTGTCAACCTGAATAGCAGCAGCCACAGATTGGGTCAACTGATAGCAGCAGCAGTCACATTTGGTGTAACATGACTAGCAGCAGTCACAGATTGGTGTCAACCTGAATAGCAGCAGTCACAGATTGGGGTCAACCTGAATAGCAGCAGCCACAGATTGGCGGTCACCTGAAGTAGCCGCAGTCACCGATGGGGTCAACCTGATAGCAGAAATCACAAGATTGGGGTCAACCTGATAGCGGCAGGGGGGCACATAGTGTGTCAACTGAAACACGCAGCACAGATTGGGGTCAACCTGAATAGCAGCAGTCACAGATTGGGGTCAACCTGAATAGCAGCAGTCACAGATTGGGGTCAACCTGAATAGCAGCAGCAGTCACAGATTGGGGTCAACCTGAATAGCAGCAGTCACAGATTGGGGTCAACCTGAATAGCAGCAGTCACAGATTGGGGTCAACCTGAATAGCAGCAGTCACAGATTGGGGTCAACATGCATAGCGGCAGGGGCGTCCCAGCTTGGGTCAACCTGCATAGCAGCAGTCACGATTGGGGTCAACCTGACTAGCCGCAGTTACCGATTGGGGCAAACTGAATAGCAGCCAGCAGTCACATATGGTTGTGTCAACCGATCGCAGCAGCCAACCGATGGGGTCAACCTGATAGCAGCCGTCCAAATTGGGGTCAACCGAATAGCGGCAGGGGTACATATTTGGTGTTGTCAACCTGAATAGCAGCAGTCACAGATTGGGGTCAACCTGAATAGCAGCAGTCACAGATTGGTGTCAACCTGAATAGCAGCAGTCACAGATTGGGGTCAACCTGAATAGCAGCAGTCACAGATTGGGGTCAACCTGAATAGCAGCAGTCACAGATTGGGGTCAACCTGAATAGCAGCAGTCACAGATTGGGGTCAACCTGAATAGCAGCAGTCACAGATTGGTGTAAACTGCATAGCCGGCAGTAACAGCTTGGGGTTCAACCCCTGACATAGCCGAGCAGTCACAGATTGGGTCAAACTGATAGCAGCGTCAACCAGTTGGGTCAAGAAATACGGCGGGGTCCACCTATGGTGTCAACCTGAATAGCAGCAGTCACAGATTGGGGTCAACCTGAATAGCAGCAGTCACAGATTGGGGTCAACCTGAATAGCAGCAGTCACAGATTGGGGTCAACCTGAATAGCAGCAGTCACAGATTGGGGTCAACCTGAATAGCAGCAGGTCACAGATTGGGGGCAACCTGAAGCAGCAGTCACAGATTGGGGTCAACCTGAATAGCAGCAGTCACAGATTGGGGTCAACCTGAATAGCAGCAGTCACAGATTGGGGTCAACCTGAATAGCGGCAGGGGTCACATATTGGTGTCAACCTGAATAGCAGCAGTCACAGATTGGGGTCAACCTGAATAGCAGCAGTCACAGATTGGTGTCAACCTGAATAGCAGCAGTCACAGATTGGGGTCAACCTGAATAGCAGCAGCAGTCACATATTGGTGTCAACCTGAATAGCAGCAGTCACAGATTGGTGTCAACCTGAATAGCAGCAGTCACAGATTGGGGTCAACCTGAATAGCAGCAGTCACAGATTGGGGTCAACCTGAATAGCAGCAGTCACAGATTGGGGTCAACCTGAATAGCAGCAGTCACAGATTGGGGTCAACCTGAATAGCGGCAGGGGTCACATATTGGTGTCAACATGAATAGCAGCAGTCACAGATTGGGGTCAACCTGAATAGCAGCAGTCACAGATTGGGGTCAACCTGAATAGCAGCAGTCACAGATTGGGGTCAACCTGAATAGCAGCAGCAGTCACAGATTGGGGTCAACCTGAATAGCAGCAGTCACAGATTGGGGTCAACCTGAATAGCAGCAGTTCACCAGAATTGGGGTCAAACCTGATAGCAGCATTACAGATGGGTCAATGAATAAGCCGGCAGGGGTCACAATTGGTGCTCAACTCTCGCTAGCCAGCCGTCAAGATCGGGGTCAACCTGAATAGCAGCAGTTACAGAATTGGGGACAACCTGAAAATAGAAGCAGCAGTCACATCTTCGTGTTCAACATGAAAGCAGCTAGCTCAGATTGGGGTCAACCTGAATAGCAGCAGTCACAGATTGGGGTCAACCTGAATAGCGGCAGGGGTGTCACCTTGTGTCAACCTGATAGCAGCCGTCAAGATTGGGGTCAACCTGAATAGCAGCAGCCACGATTGGTGTCAACATGAATAGCAGCAGTCACAGATTGGGGTCAACCTTGAATAGCAGCAGTCACAGATTGGGGTCAACCGAATAGCAGCCAGTCACCAGAATTGGGTCACTGAATCGCAGCAGTCAAGAGATTGGGGCAACCGGATAGCAGCTAGGTACACGCAGATTGGTGTCACCTGAATACCAGCATCAACAGATTGGGGTCAACTGAATAGCAGCAGTCAACAAGGGGGGTCAACCTGAATAGAGCAGGCACAGATTGGGGGTCTCAACATGAATAGCGGCAGGCAGGGGTCACATATTGGTGTCAACCTGAATAGCAGCAGTCACAGATTGGGTTCAAACATGAATAGCGGCAGCACAGATTGGGGCAACCTGATAAGCAGCAGCGTCACAGGATGGGGTAACCTTGAATAGCAGCAGTCACAGATTGGGGTCAGCCTGAATAGCAGCAGTCACAGATTGGGGTCAACCTGAATGCAGCAGTCAAGATGGGGTCAACTGAATAGCAGGCAGTCCGCTGGGGTCAACTGAATCGCGGAGGGCGGTCACTATTGTGTCAACCTGAATAGCAGCAGTCACAGATTGGGGTCAACCTGAATAGCAGCAGTCACAGATTGGGGTCAACCTGAATAGCAGCAGTCACAGATTGGGGTCAACCTGAATAGCAGCAGCAGTCACATATTGGTGTCAACCTGAATAGCAGCAGCCACAGATTGGGGTCAACCTGAATAGCGGCAGGCCACAGAGGGCGTCAACTGATAGCCGCAGCCAACGATTGGGGGCAAACCTGAATAGCAGCAGTCACAGATTGGGGTCAACCGGAATAGCAGCAGTCACGATGGGGTTCAACCTGAATAGCGCAGGGGTCAATATTGGGTCAACCCCGAATAAGCGCAGTCACAGATTGGGGTCAACCTGAATAGCAGCAGTCACAGATTGGGGTCAACCTGAATAGCAGCAGTCACAGATTGGGGTCAACCTGAATAGCAGCAGTCACAGATTGGGGTCAACCTGAATAAGCAGCGTACCGCTGGTGGTCAAAACCTGAATAGCAGCAGCAGTCACAGATTGGGGTCAACCTGAATAGCAGCAGTCACAGATTGGGGTCAACCTGAATAGCGGCAGGGGTCACATATTGGTGTCAACCTGAATAGCAGCAGTCACAGATTGGGGTTCACCGTGGATAGCAGCCAGTAGTTAAGATTGGGCCAAAGCTGACTAGCTGCAGCAGTACCATATTGGTGTCCACTGAATAGCAGCAGCCACCGATTGGGGTCACTGAATAGAAGCCGTCACAGATTGGGGGTCAACCTGACTAGGGATGGGTCACATTGGTGTCCACCCCTGAATCGCGCAGCACCGATTGGGGTCACCTGGAATCGCAGCCAGTCCACAGTTGGGTCCACTTGGGCATAGCGGCAGGGGTCACATATGTGTCCACCTGAATAGCCAAGCAGTCAAGTTGCGGGTCCAACCTGATAGCAGCTGCCGGCACAGGATGGGGTCCGCTGAATAGCAGCAGCCACAGATTGGGGTCAACCTGAATAGCAGCAGTCACAGATTGGGGCCAACCTGAATAGCAGCAGCAGTCACAGATTGGTGTCAACCTGAATAGCAGCAGCCACAGATTGGGGTCAACCTGAATAGCAGCAGCAGTCACATATTGGTGTCAACCTGAATAGCAGCAGTCACAGATTGGTGTCAACCTGAATAGCAGCAGCCACAGATTGGGGTCAACCTGAATAGCAGCAGCCACAGATTGGGGTCAACCTGAATAGCAGCAGTCACAGATTGGGGTCAACCTGAATAGCAGCCGCAGTCACAGATTGGGTCAACCTGAATAGCGGCAGGGGTCATATTGGTGTCAACCTGAATAACCAGCCGTACAGATGGGGTCAACCTGAATAGCAGCAGTCAAGATTGGGGTTTCAACCTGAATAGCAGCAGTCACAGATTGGGGTCAACCTGAATAGCAGCAGCAGTCACAGATTGGGGTCAACCTGAATAGCAGCAGTCACAGATTGCGGGTTCAACTGACATAGCAAGCAGTCACAGATTGGGAGCGTCAACTGAACTAGCCGCAGCAGATTGGGGGCCAACCTGAATAGCGGCGGGGTCGACATACTTGGTGTAACCTGATAGCAGCGTCACAGATTGGGGTCACCTCTTAATCGAGCAGTTACGATGGGGCCAACCTGATATAGCAGCAGCAGTCACATATTGGTTTGTCAACCTTGATGCAGCAGCCACAGATTGGGCACCTGAATAGCAGCAGTTTCCACAGAGTGGGGGTCTACCTGAATAGCGGCAGGGGTCAATATTGGGGTCACCTGAATCGCGCAGCGTCACAGATTGGGGTCTCCCGAATCGCAGCTGCAGTCACAGATTGGGGTCAGCCTGAATCGCCCGCAGCCCCCCGGGAAAGATTGGGGTCAACCTGCATGCAGCCGTCACAGATTGGGGTCACCTGATAGCAGCCGCAGGTCACCGGTTGTGTTCACCTTGAATGCAGCAGCCCCCACCGATTGGGGGTCAACCCGAATAGCAGCAGCAAGATCACATATTGGTGTCAACTGAATAGCAGGCAGTCCACAGATTGGTGTCACCCTTGAATAGCAGCCGCACAGATTGGTGTCAACCTGATGGCAGCAGCAGCCACAGCTTGGGGAGGGCAAACCTGTAATAGCAGAGTACAGATTGGGGTCAACCTGAAGTAGCCATTCCACAGTTGGGTGCAACCTGACGAGCGGCAGGGGTCCACATATTGGTTGTTCAACTGTATAGCAGCAGTCACCGATTGGGGTCACCCGAATAGCAGCAGTTCACTGATGGGGTCACCTGAATAAGCCAGCATTCACCGCTTGGGGTCAACCTGAATCGCAGCAGCAGTCACAGATTGGGGTCAACATGAATTAGAGCAGTCCAAGATGGGGTCCACCTGAATAGCAGCCAGTCACAGATTGGGGTCAACTGAATAGCGGCCGGGGTCACAGCTTGGTGTCAAACCGAATAGCCGCAGTCACAGATTGGGGTCACCTGACTAGCAGCAGGTTACCGATTGGGCCAACTGAATAGCAGCGCATCACCTATGGTGTCAACCTGAATAGCAGCAGCAACAGATGGGGGGGGTCACCCTGAATAGCGCAGTCACAGATTGGGGTCAACCGCATCGCAGCAGCAGTCACTCTTGGGTTGTCACCTGAATAGCAGCAAGCAGTAACCAGCTGGGCGTCAACCTGAATAGCAAGCCAGTACCCGATTGGGGTAACCTGCAATAGCAGCAGTCACAGATTGGGTCAACCTGAATAGCAGCAGCCGTCACAGATTGGGGTCAACCTGAATAGCAGCAGTCAAGATTTGGGGTCACCCCTGGAATAGCAGCCAGGCAGTCACAGTTGGGGTTAAACCGGCTCGCAGCAGTCACCGGATGGTGGTCAACTGCATAGCCGCATCACAGATTGGGGGTCAAACCTGACATAGCAGCCGTCCACAGATTGGGTCAACCTGCCTAGCCGCAGTCACGATTGGTGGTCAACCTGAATAGGGCAGGGGTCACATATTGTGGTCAACCTGAATAGCAGCGCGTCGCCGCTTGGGGTAACCTGAATCGCAGCAGTCACAGCTTGGGGTCAACCTGAATAGCAGCGTCCCAGATTGGGGTCAACTGCATAGCAGCCAGTCCACAGATTGGTGTCAACTCGACCCGCGGCCGGGGTACATATGGTGTCACCTGGCCTAGCACCAGTCCCGATGGGGGTCAACCGACTCGCAGCCGTCACCGCTTGGGGTCAACCTGACTCGCAGCGCCAGTCACACCTGGGGTCTCAACTGCATGCAGAGTCACACGTTGGGGTGTCAACTCTTAATCGCGCAGCCCCAAGGCATGCTCGGTGCTCGGGATACTCAGCACTAGTTTCCATATGTAAGTAGGTCATTGTGTGAGCCTGTATAGCAGCAGTCACATATTGGGGTCCGCTTAAAATCGCTGTAGAACAAGGTACGGTGGGATTAATCAGCACCAGGGTTCCTCTGTAACCGTAGACGCATTGTGGTGACATGTATAGCCAGCAGTCACACGTTGGGGTCCGCTGTAAATCGCTGTAGAACAAGGTATGGTCGGGATACTCAGCACCAGGTTCCCTCTGTAAGTAGCGCATTGTGTGAACCTGAATAGCAGCAGTCACATATTGGGGTCCGCTTTAAATCGCTGTAGAACAAGGTATGGTCGGGATACTCAGCACCAGGTTCCCTCTGTAAGTAGCGCATTGGTGAAAACTGAAATAGCAGCAGTCCACACGGGTTGGGGGCCGCTTAAATCGCTGTTAGGTAGAACAGGTATGGTCGGGATTACTCAGCACCAGGTTCCCTCTGTTAAGTAGACGGCCATGTGTGAAACCTGATAGCAGCAGTCACATATTGGGGTCCGCTTTAAATCGCTGTAGAACAAGGTATGGTCGGGATACTCAGCACCAGGTTCCCTCTGTAAGTAGCGCATTGTGTGAACCTGAATAGCAGCAGTCACATATTGGGGTCCGCTATAAATCGCTGTAGAACAAGGTATGGTCGGGATACTCAGCAACAGGTTCCCTCTGTAAGTAGCGCATTGTGTGAACCTGAATAGCAGCAGTCACATATTGGGGTCCGCTTTAAACGCTTGTAGAACAAGGTATGGATGGATACTCAGCACCAGGTTCCCTCTGTAAGTAGCGCATTGTGTGAACCTGAATAGCAGCAGTCACACGTTGGGGTCCGCTGTAAATCGCTGTAGAACAAGGCATGCTCGGTGCTCGGGATACTCAGCACCAGGTTCCCTCTGTAAGTAGCGCATTGTGTGAACCAGAATAACAGCAGCCACATATTGGGGTCAACTCTAAATCTGATCGCTGTAGAACAAGGAACAACATACAAAGGATACAAAACAGGACCTGCGCCACCCCACCCCACCCCACCCCACATCACATCACCCCACATCACACCCCACCACTACAACCCACCCCAAAACACACCCCACCGCTACAACATGAGTCTATCCCACAACCCCACCCCACCCCACATCACAGCCCCACATCACACACCCCACTACAAACCACACCCCAAAACCACACCACCGCTACAACATGAGTTCATCACCACAAACCCACCCACCCACATCACATCACCCACATCACAACCCACCACAAATCCCACCCCAAAAAACACACCCCACCGTACAACATGAGTCTCATCACCACAACCCAACCCCACCCCACTCCTCACCCCACATCACACCCACACTAACCCACCCCAAAACACACCACCGCTAAAAATGAGTCTCATCACAAAAACCCACCCCACCCCACATCACATCACCCCACATCAACACACCACCACTAAAACCACCCCAAAACACACCCCACCGTACAACATGAGTCTCATCACCCAAAACCCCAACCCAACACAATCACATCCACCCCACAAATCACACCCCACCACTACAACCCACCCCAAAACACACCCCACCGCTACAACATGAGTCTCATCACCACAACCCCACCCCACCCCACATCACATCACCCCACATCACACACCACCACTACAACCCACCCCAAAACACACCCCACCGCTACAACATGAGTCTCATCACCACAACCCCACCCACCCCACATCACCTCACACCACATCAACACCACCACTACAACCCACCCCACCGCTACAACATTGCGTCTCATCACAACAAACCCCCCACAAACAACTACTCCACACCACCCCACCACCACCACAACCCACCCCACACCGCCCCACCATACAAACCACACAACACACCCCACTCTTACAAACCAACCCAAACCCCACCACTACAGCCCACACCACACCCCCTCTCTACAACCCACCCCACAACACAACCACTACAAACCCACACCACACCCCCACTCTACAAAACCAACCCCCACACCCCACCACTACAACCCACTCACTACACCACTGTAACCCACCCCACATCACACCACACCACTACAGCAAGAGCCCCACACTGAACCCAGGCTTGCCAGCTAGCATGCCTTGGTAGGTTGCAGCCTTCATGGAGATAAGAGGCAGGCCGTAGTAGGTGCCCCACCCCACCCACACTCCACCTCACATCACATCACACACCACCACCCCAACCCACCACTAAAACCCACGCCACATCACACCCCACGGGCACGTGCCTCACCCTGAACCCAGGCTTGCCAGCCAGCGACCCCACCACTGCATCGAACCCCACCACTACAACAAGAGCCTCACCCTGAACCCAGGCTTGCCAGCCAGCATGTCGTGGTAGGTTTCAGCCTTTATGGAGATAAGAGGCAGGCCATAGTAGGTGCCCCACCCCCACCCACCCCACCTCACCCCCCTCCACTCCACTACAACCCCACCTCACCCCCCTCCACCCCACTACAACCCCCCTCCACTCCACTACAACCCCACCTCGCCCCCTCCTCTCACTACAACCCCCCTCCACTCCACTACAACCCCCACCTCACCACTGCAACCCCAGACAAGAGGCAGGCCAAAGTAGGTGCCCCCCACCCCACCCACACACTTCACTCCACTCCAACCCCACCACCCCAACTTCACCCCACTACTACATCACACCCCCACCACTACAACACGTGCCTCACCCTGAACCCAGGCTTGCCAGCTAGCATGTCATGGTAGGTTGCAGCCTTCAAGGAGATAAGAGGCAGGCCGTAGTAGGTGGCCATGTCAAAGAACTTAGCCTCTGCATTCATCCAGTACCTGGGGCACAGGCAGGGTGTGTGTGTGTGTGTGTGTGTGTGTGTGTGTGTGTGTGGGGGGGGGGGGGGGGGTGGGGGGGGGGGGGGGGGCACCGGCAGGGTCCTACAACACAACGCCAAATCTACCGGCTGTGGTCGCTTTTTCAAGGGCATTTCGCCATGTCAACCAAACATTAGGACTCTGCATTCATCCCAGTACTGGGGCACAGGCAGGGTGCTGTGTGTTGGGCGGGGGCGGGGGGGAGGGGGGGGGGGGGGGGGGGGGGGGAAAAGAAATGAAGTCTTGTGGGTGCGAGTGTGATGTGTGTGTGTGCTGTTGTGTGTGTGTGTGTGGGGGGGGGGCGGGGGGGCAGCCATGGAGTATGTGTGGACTGTGAGAGGGTGTGTGTCGTTGTGTGTGTGAGCCTGTTGTGTGTGTATGTGTGCTGTGTGTGTGGGGGGGGGGGGGGGGGGTGGGGGGGGGGGCGGGGGGGGGGGGGGGGGGGGGGCAGCCATGAGTATTTGTGGGTGCGCGGGTGGTGGGTGTGGGGTGGGTGGGTGTGGGTGAGGGTTGGGGGGGGGGCACAGGCAGTACCTGGGGGCACAGCCATGGACAATGTGATTACAGAGAACTGCATGGGACCCACAGATTGGAAAACACACATAGGCTGGGGGTGAAGGGGTCCCGAAACGAGGCTCAAACTTTATTTGTATTAAGAATCGGCACAGGGGCGTAATGGGTCGCCATGTAAACTTGGTCTCTGCATTGGTCCAGTACCTGGGACACAGGCAGGGGGAATGTGATTACAGAGAACTGCATGGGACCCACAGATTGGAAAACACACATTGGCTGGGGGTGAAGGGGTCCCAAAACGAGGCTCAAACTATATTTATATTAAGAATCGGCACAGGGGCGTAGTGGGTCGCCATGTCTATGTAAACTTGGTCTCTGCATTTGTCCAGTACCTGGGGCATAGCCAGGGGTAAGGGGATTACAGGGAACTGCATGGGCAACACTGATTGCAAAACACACATTGGCTAGGGGTCCCCAAACATGGCCCCTGCAATCGTCCAGTACCGAGGGACACAGGAAGGGGTACAACACCAGGAGGGGACAGGAGGGTGATGAGTGGGTGTGAAGGTGCGGGTGGGTGGTAGTGGGTGGGGGCAGCGGCCTCTGTTGGTACCGGTGACGCGGGTCTGGGGAAGGGACAGGTGGGTGGGTGAGTGGATGAGTGGGTGGGCCCAAAGGCTCGTTGGTACCGTTGACGCCACAACACCAACGACACAACACCGCACAGCACCACACCACACTACACCACACTACACCACACTAAACCACACCACACCACACCACACTACACCACACTAAACCACACCACACCACACAAACGTGTCCCACCTGCCAATGGGGTCCTCCATGCTCCAGTAGCTGAACAGATTGGGCAGCCCCACCACACCACACAGCACAGCACAGCACCACACCACACCACACAGCACAGCACCACACCACACCACACAGCACAGCACCACACCACACCACACAGCACAGCACCACACCACACCACACACACCACACCACACAAACGTGTCCCACCTGCCAATGGGGTCCTCCATGTTCCAGTAGCTGAACAGATTGAGCAACACCACCGCCGTCTTGGGCACCAGTGGTGGTGGCGCTACAGACTCTCCACCGCTGCTACTGCTGGGGTTGAGGGTGGGTGGGGTGAGGGGTGGGGGAGGATTCGTGTGTGTGTGTGTGGGGGGGGGGGTGTGTGGGTGGGGGGGGTGGGGGTGGGGGCTACAGACTCTCAACCGCCTACACTGCTGCTGCTGCTGCTGCTGCTGCTGGGGTTGGGTTAGGGTGGGGTGGGAAGGTGGGGTGAGTGGTGGGTGAGGGTGAGGGTGTGTGGTGGTGGCGCTACAGACTCTCCACCGCTGCTACTGCTGGGGCTTAGGGTGGGTGGGGTGAGGGGTGGGGGAGGATTTGTGTGTGTGTGTGTGTGTGTGTGTATGTGTGTGTGTGTGTGTGTGTGGGGGGGGGGGGGGGGGGCTACAGACTCTCCACCACTTACACTGACTCTCCACCGCTTACACTGCTGCTGCTGCTGGGGTTGGGTTAGGGTGTGTGTGTGGTGATGGGGGAGGGTGGGGGGGGGGGCTACAGACTCTCCACCGCTTACACTGCTGTTGCTGCTGGGTTGGGTTAGGGGTGGGGCGTGGTGGTGGGGGAGGGGTGTGTGGGTGTGTGTGGTGTGTGGGTGTGTGGGTGTGTGGGTGTGTGGGTGTGGGTGTGTGGGTGTGTGGGTGTGGGTGGGTGGGTGGGGGGGGGGGCACTGACTCTCCACCACTTACACTGCTGTTGCTGCTGCCGGGGAAGGAAGTGTTGGGCGGGGACAAATCAAGTATAAGTACCTGCCGCTACTGCTGCTGCCGGGGATAGGCGTGTGGGGGGTGGGGTGGGGTGTGGGGGTGTGGGTGGGGGGTGTGGGGGGGGGGGGGGGGGGGGCGGTGGACAAATCAAAGTATAAGTACCTGCCGCTACTGCTGCTGCCGGAGATAGGTGTGTGTGGGGGCTGGGGAGATGTGGGGGTGGGGGGTGGGGGAAGGGTTGGGCGGGGGAACAAATCAAAGTATGTGTGCCCTGCTGCTACGCTGCTGCCTAAGATGGGAGTGTGTGGGGTGGGGTGGGTGTGAGTGTGTGTGGTGTGTGTGTGTGTGTGTGTGGGGGGGGGGGGGGGGGGGAGGGGACAAATCACAGTAGAAGTTACTTGGTGCCCACAGCTGTGCGGGGATGGGTGTGTGGGTGGGGTTGTGTGGGTGGGTGGGTGAGGGGGGGGGGGGGGGGGGGGGGGGGTAGCAAATCAAGTATGTTACCTTGCAGCTGCTACCGGGGATGGGATGTGTGTGGGGAGTGTGTGTGTGGTGGTGGTGGTGGTGGTGTGGTGGTGGTGGTGGTGTGCGTGGTGGTGGTGGTGTGGTGGTGTGGTGTGTGGTGGGGGTGGTGGTGGTGGTGGTGGTAGTGCGTGGTTGTGATGGTTGTGGGTTGGTTGTGGTGGTGGTGGTGGTGGTGGTGGTGGTGGGTGGTGGTGGGGTGACCAAATCAAAGTTTATTGTACCTGCTGGTACTGCTGCCTGCTGGGGATGGGTGTGTGTGGGGTGGGGTGTGGTTGTGTGTGAGGAGAGGGGGTTTGCTGTGGGATGGTGGGGGGGAGGGGGGGAGGAGCAAATCAAGAGTATGTGTTACCTGCAGCTGCTACAGGAATGGGTGTGGGGGGGGAGGTGTGTGTCGTGGGCGGGGGGGGGGGGGGGGGGGGGGGGGGGGGGGGGGGGGGGGGGGGGGGGGGTACAAACCAAAAGTATATGTACCTGCTGCTGCTGTGTGCTGCCGGGCTGTGTGTGTAAATGTATGTGTACCAATGGAGGTGTAGTACATGTGCTGCGCGGGGATGGACGGAGTGGGGGGGGAGGATGTGTGTGTGTGTGTGTGTGTGTGTGTAAAACACATCGAAGTATATATTATGTAACTGTTGCTGCTGTGCTGACTGATGCCGGGGATTGAGTCAGGCTGTGTGGTCGTGGGGTGGTGGGGGGGGATGTGTGGGTGTGTCGTAGTGCTGAGGGCTGTGTGTTGTGTGTGGTGTGTGGTGGTGTGTGTGTTGAGTGTGTGTGTGGGGTGTGTGTGTGTGGAGTGTGTGTGAGTGTGTGACGTGTGTGTGGGAGTGTGTATGTGTGGGTGAGATGATGTGTGTGTGCTGTGTGTGTGTGTGTGTGTGTGTGTAGGTGTGCAGTGTTGTGATGTGTGTGAGTTGTGTCGTGTGTAGTGAAGTGTTTGTGTTCGGGTATGTGTGTGTGTGTTGTGAGTGTGTGTGTGTGTGTGTGTGTGAGTGTGTGTGTGTGTGAGTGTGTGTGTGGCGTGTGTGGTGGTGTGTGTGTGAGTTTGTGTGCTGTGGGTGTGTGTGTGTGTGTGGTTGTGTGTGAGGTGTGTCGTTGTGCAGTCTGTGTGCGTGTGTGTGTGTTTGTGTGTGTTGTGCGTGCGTTGTGTGGTGTGTGTGTGTGTGTTTGTGTGCGTGTGTGTGAGTGTTTGTAACAGATCGAAGTATATGTACCTGCTGCTGCTGCCGCTGACGGGGATGGAGGTGTTGGGGGGGAGGATGTGTGTGTGTGTGTGTGTGTGTGTGTGTGTGTGTGAAACACATCGAAGTATACGCACCTGCTGCTGCTGGGTTGCCCAAACTCTTTGAGCCTCATTAGCTTGCGAAGCAACTTCTCAAAGGACTTCTGGTCTTCACACTCGCAATGTGTGTTTCTGTGCGTGTGTGTTTGTGTGTGTCTGTGTGTGTCTGTGTGTGTGTGTAACACATGGAAGTATACGCACCTGCTGCTGCTGGGTCGCCCAAACTCTTTGAGCCTCATTAACTTGCGAAGCAGCTTCTCAAAGGACTTCTGGTCTTCACTCTCGTAATGGACAATGCCCACTCCGTCGCTAAAGGTAAAGGGGAGGTCGTTACACAGCACCACACCACACCACACCACACAGCACAGCACCACACAGCGCCACACCACACCACACCACACCACACCACACCACACCACACCACACCACACCACACAGCACAGTACCACACCACACCTGCTGGGTCGTCCAAACTCTTTGAGCCTCATTAACTTGCGAAGCAACTTCTCAAAGGACTTCTGGTCTTCACTCTCGTAATGGAAAATGCCCAATCCGTCGCTAAAAGTAAAGGGAGGGTCGTTCACCGCGAGCTCCACGAAGACTAGGTCCACGTCGGTTGTATTCAGGTAGTTCTGTTGGGATATGGAGGAGGAGAGAATAGGTGAAGTAAAAAAATCGTTTCTTTTAAATAAGGCTCATTCGGTTTATTCTGGTGAAATGGAGAGGGGGGCTTAGACGTGACAAATTATTTAATTGGGTACAGGTGAGGGAGAATTAAAAGCAGGGACAATGCCCAATCCATCACTAAACAGAAAGGGAGGGTGGTTCACCGCGAGCTCCACCAAGACTAGGTCCACGTCAGTTGTATTCAGGTAATTCTGTTGGGATATGGAGGAGAAAATAATAGGTAAAGGAAAAAAGTTTTTTTTTTTAATAAAATCAATATGGTTTATTCTGGTGGAATGGAGAGGGGGGCTTAGACGAGACATATTATTTAATTGGGTAATGTTTTAATTTGGTTGAAGGGAGAATGACAAAAATGGACAATGCCCAATCCGTCGCTAAAAGTAAAGGGAGGGTCGTTCACAGCTAGCTCCACGAAGACTAGGTCCATGTTGGTTGTATTCAGGTAATTCTGTTGGACGTGGAGGAGAAAAGAATCGGTGAAGTGATAAAAACATTTTCTTGTAAATAAGGCTCAATCGGTTTATTCTGGTGAAATGGAGAGGGGAGCTTAGACGAGACAAATTATTTAATTGGGTACAGGGAGAATGGACAAGTCCTAAGCAGCGTCGCAAGCGACGCGGAAAATTGGCGGAGTGTGTTGGCAACGGAAGGAAAGGTGGCAACAATGGAGCTGACCGAGGCGAGTTAGGTACGCGACCGATAGCTGACGTGTCAGGCTTCAAGTTTTTTTTTCTTTTTCGGTCGGACGGACAAATGGGTAAACATGAGGGCTCCCGCCCCCTTGAAGAGGGGGCTCTGCCAAAAACAGGGACAATGCCCAATCCGTCGATTCAAGTAAAGGGATGGTCATTCACCGCTAGCTCCACGAAGACTGGGTCTACGTCGGTTGTATTCAGGTAATTCTGTTGGGACATGGAGGAGGAAAGAATCGGTTCATTCTATAGAGGGGATTCTACGTCGGTTGTATTCAGGTAATTCTGTTGGGTCATGGAGGAGGAAAGAATCTGTTCATTCGGTTCATTCTGAAGAGAGGGAGATCTTAGACAAGGCAAATGATTTAATTAGGTAAAGGGAGCAAGCCCCCATTTGGTAGGGCAGAAAAAAGAACCCCACCACAAGTACCACCACTCATACCCGCAGCCTCATCCGTACCTGCACCAAGACCCGCACCAGCACCAACACTATCACCCACACCCACACCCTCAACCTCTCCAGCACCAGCACTAGCACTCTCATCCACACCAAGACCAGCACCAGGCCCCCAGCACCAGCACTAGCACTCCCACCCTGAACCGCACCAGCACCAGCCTACCAGCACTAGCACTAGCACTCTCATCCGCACCCGCACCAAGACCAGGTCACCAGCACCAGGCCCCCAGCACCAGCACTAGCACTCCCACCCACACCCTCAACCGCTCCAGCACTACCACTAGCACTCTCATCCGCACCCGCACCAAGACCAGCACCAGGCCCCCCGCACCAGCACTAGCACTCCCACCCACACCCTCAACCGCTCCAGAACCAGCCCACCAGCACACTACTACTACCACTCTCATCCACATCCACACCCACACCCGCTCCCACACCCACGCCCGCTCCCACACCAGCACCAACACCAACACCAGCACTATCACTACCACCCTCACCCTCACCTTTACCCTCACCCGCACCAAGACCAGCACCAGGCCCCCAGCACCAGCACTAGCACCCACACCCTCACCCTCAACCGCACCAGTACCAGCCTACCAGCACCAGCACTAGCACCCACACCTACACACACACACACCTGCACCAGCACACCAGCACTAGCTATCTCATCCACACCTACACACACACCTGCACCAGCACACCAGCACTAGCTATCTCATCCACACCTACACAAACACAAGCACCAGCACTAGCTATCTCATCCACACCTACACACACACACGCGCCAGCACAACAGCACTTGCTATCTCATCCACACCTACACACACACACACACCAGCACTAGCTATCTCATCTACACCCGCACCCCCACCTGCACCAGCACACCTGCTCTAGCTATCTAATCCACACCTACACCCGCACCCACACCTGCACCAGCACACCAGCACTAGCTATTTAATCCTATTAAATTCAATTATATGCATTCTGTATTTACTGAACCATTATAATTATTTATTACATTAAATGTATTCTGCATTTATTAAATTATAGGGACCTTACCATAAAACACAGGTTGGGGAATTTACTAAATTATATGTATTCTGCATTTACTAAATTATTATTATTATTTTCTGAATGAGATGTATTCTGTATTTACTAAATCGGTATTACTATTTAATAAATTAGATGCATTCTGTACTTACAAAACCATTATTATTATTATTATTATTATTATTATTATTATTATTATTATTATTATTATTATTATTGTTATTATTATTATTATTATTATTATTATTATTATTATTAT
>JACBWV010000099.1:8342715-8367715 GCA_013435795.1 Chlamydomonas sp. ICE-L | reverse complement strand
AATGGTATGAGGTGTTCAGTTAAGCTAGCAAGCAAGTGATGGAAAGTTCACCATTACCCCCCACCCCACAACCCCCCACTCCACCCCACCCTTCCACACACCATAAGACAATGGTATGAGGTGTTTCAGTTAAGTTAGTGAAGCAAGTGATGGAAGAGTTCACCATTACCCCCCCACCACCACACACACACATACACACACACCACACACACACCACACACACACACACACACCCTTACACACACAAAAATGGTGTAAGGTGTTCAGTTAAGCTAGTGAAGCAAGTGATGGAAGAGTTGACCAGCTTCAAGCTTCAAATTTGAATGGTATGAAATTGGACCGGTTTTTGTTGGTGTTGGTATTGGTATTGTTGTTGTTGTTGTTGGTATCGGTTTTATGGTATGGTTATTTGGTTCTTGGTAATTGGTATCGGTTTATCGGTATGGTTATGGGTATCAAACAGGCCATTGATATGATATGGTATGGGTTATTGGTAGGGGTATTGGTTATTGGTTATTGGTATTGGTATCGGTTATCGTGTATCGGTATCGGTTCTGTCGGTATCGGTTATCGGTATTACGGTATCGGATTATCGGTATCCGGTAATCGGTAGCGGTATCGGATATCGGTATAGGCAGGGTTATCTGATATTGGTATTGGTATTGGTATTGGTATTGGTATCGGTTAGTAGGTTTGGTATGGTTATTGGTTGTATTGGTATCGTATTATAGAGAATCAGGTATTATCGGTAGGTATTGGTTATTGGTTTGGTATTGGTATCTCGGTAGGTATCCTCGGCATCAGCGGCATTGTCATTGTCCATTGGTCTGGTATTGGCATGGTATCGGTTTATTGGTATTGGTCATTGGCTTTTATTGGTTTTTATCGGTTGGCACTGGTATAGGTAATCAGGTATCCCACGGTATCGGTGTCTATCCAGGTATCGGCTTTATGCGGTAATAGTATTATCGCGGTAAACGGCAACAGATGGTATTTGCGATTGGTATTGGTAGTGGTTATTGGTATGTATCGGTAAGGTTATTGGTATTGGTAATTGGTATTGTGTCAGTGGGTATGGTTCGGTTTTTATCAGTACGCAGTATGGTATCGGGTTTAGCGGTTCGGTATCGGTTATATGGTAATTGTGTATTGGTATTGGTATTGGTTCGGCGGTATCGGCATCGGCATTGTCATTGTCATGGTATTGGTATGTAATTGGTATCGGTTATTGGATTGGTCCATGGTTATTGGTTATCGGTTTTATCGGTATCGGTATATCGGTTAATCGGTATGGGGATTCATGGGTATGGTATCGCATTGTAATTGGCCCCTTTGGTTATTGGTATTGGTAATGGTATTGGTATTGGTATCGATATCGGTATCGGTATCGGTATCAGTATCGGTTATCGGTCATCGGGGCATGGCATATTATGGTTAGTATTAGTAGTGGTATTGGTATTGGATTGTATTGGTGATTGGTATTGGGATCGTGGAATATCGGTTATCGGTATCGGCATGTGGCATTGGGCATTGGAATATGGTATTGGTATTGGATTGGTCTATTGGCATTTGTATGGGTTTATCAGGTATCGGTATCGTATCGTCGGCTTATCGGGTTATCGGTATCGGATCGCGGGTATCGGTATGGTTGGTTCTTGGTATCGGTAACTTTTTCGGCCTGGTCATTGATATTGGTCTTGGCATTGGTATTGGTTTTGGTATTGGTATTGGTATTGGTATCGGTATCAGTATTGGTAATGGTATTGGTATTGGTATTGGTATTGGTATTGGTATCGGTATCGGTATCGGTATTGGTATCGGTAACGGTATCAGCATTGTCATTGGCATTGGTATTGGTATTGGTATTGGTATCGGTAACGGTATCGGCATTGTCATTGGCATTGGTATTTCGGTTATATGGGTATTTGGTTATCAGTATGGTCTTGGTATTGGTAGCGGGTATCGGGTATTCGGCAATGGTCATTGGCATTGGAATTGGTGGTTTGGTATTGGCTTGGTATCGGTTATGGTTATTGGTTTCGGTTTTTTTTTTGTCCTATCGGTTCCGGTATCGCACATGGTTCATTGGCATTGGTATGGATTGGTATTGGTCTTGGTATTGGTATCGGGTTATCGGTATATCGGTTAGAGGTTATGGGTCTCGTATCGGCATGGGTATTGATATTGGTATTGGTATTGGTATTGGTATCGGTATCGGTATCGGCATGGTCATTGGCATTGGTATTGGTATTGGTATTGGTATTGGTATTGGCATTGGTATCGGTATCGGTATCGGTATCAGTGATTGTTTATCGGTATCGGTTTATCGGTTTATCGGTTATTGGTATTGTTTTTGGTATTGATATTGGGTATCGGTATCGGTATCGGCATATTGTTTTGTCATTTGGTATTGGTAATTGGTTGGGATCGGTCTCTATATAGTATTTCGGCTATTGGTATGGTTATTCGGTATCGGTATTGGTCTGGTTATTGGTATTGGTATCGGTATCGGTAGCGGGTATCGGTTATGGTATCGGCATTTGTCAATTGGCATTGTATTGGTATTGGTCATTGGTAATGGGAATGTCATGGTATCGGTATATATCGGTATCAGGTATCGTTATTCAGCAGGGTTATGGTATTATGGTATTGGTTGGTATTGGTATTGGTATTGGTTATTGGTATCGGTATAGGTATATGGGTATCGGTCTTGGTATTTTTTTTATCCGGCATGGGTATTGATTATTTCGGTATTGGTATTGGTATTGGTAGGGGTATTGGTATTGGTCTCGGCATGGTCATTGGATGGGGTTATTGGTATTGGTATATTGGTATTGGTTATGGGTTCTTGGTATCGGTATCGGTACTAATAGGTATCGGAGGGGTATACGGTCAAGGTCCAGCAGAGTATTATGGTGATAGGTATGGGTATGGTATTGAGTTATTGGTTTTGGTTTTATAGGTATCGGTTATATCCGGCATTTGTATGTGTCATGGTTATTCTATTGGTTTGGTTATCGGGTATCGGTATTGGTATTGGTATTGGTATTGGTATCGGTATCGGTATTGGTATTGGTATTGGTATCGGTATCGGTATCGGTATCGGTATTGGTATCGGCATCGGCATTGTCATTGGCATTGGTATTGGTATTGGTATTGTAATGGTATGGTATTGGTTCCGGTATATCGGTTATTTTTTATCGGTTATCGGTATATCGGCAATGGGTATTGGAATGGTATTGGTTATTGGTAGTGGTATTGGTATTGGTATTGGTATTTGGTTTATGGTTATCGGTATCTGTGATCGGCCCCTCTTCATCTATCGGTATTGGTATTGGTATCGGTATTGGTATCGGTATCGGTATTGGTATTGGTATTGGTATTGGTATTGGTATTGGTATCGGTATCGGTATCGGCATCGGCATTGTCAGTGTCATTGGTATTGGTATTGGTATTGGTATCGGTATTGGTATTGGTCATTGGTATTGGTATCGGTATCGGTATCGGTATTGGTATCGGTATCGGTATGGGTATCGGCATTGTCATTGGCATTGGTATTGGTATTGGTAATGGTATTGGTTATTGGGACACATCTCGGTGGTATCGGATTATCGGTATCAGTATACTCCTTTACACCCACTTTCAGGTTATCGGTTTATTCCGGTATCGTGGCATGGGCATTGATATGGTATTTATTAGGATTGGTATTGGTATTGGTTTGGTAGTGGGTATTGGTTATCAGGTTATGGGATCGGTTACGGCATTGTCATTGGCATGGTTATTGCGGATTGGTTATGGTATTGGATGGGTTATCAGGGTATAGGTGTATCTGTTGTCCCACCCACGGTTCATTTTTTTTTAGTTTTATTTTTGTTAGCTGTATTTAGCGGTGTATTCGGTTTTATCGGCTATCGGTATCGGTTATATGGGTATCGGTTATCGGTATCGGCCATGGGGTATTGATACGGGTATTGGTGTTCTATTGGTTATTGGTTTTGGTATTATGGTATTGGATTCGGTGTCAGTATTGGTAATGGTATTGGTTTGGTATTGGTATGGTATGGTATTGGTATCGGTATATCGGTTATCGGTATATCGGTATCGGTATGGATTCGGTATCCGGTAACGGTACTCTCTCGGGCTATGTAGTTGGCCTTGGTTAATGGTATTGGTATGGTTATTGGATTGGTATTTATTGGTATATCGGTAAACGTTATCGGCCATTGTCATTGGCATTGTTATTGGTTATGGTATTGGGTATTGGTATCGGTCGGTTTATTGGTATTATTGGCTGAGTGGGGATATATCATATCAAGGTTATTTTTTTTTTTGTATACCGTTAGGTTGCTTAAGCAGGCTGCAATGATATTATGCGCGATGACATGTAAATTGGCCAATTGGGCATTTGTTTTTGTATTGGTATTGTGCCTCGGTTATTGGTTTATTATTGGTCTTTTGGTATCAGGTATCGGTTATCGGTATCGGTTATCGGCATGGTCATTTGTGTCATTGGCTCATTGGTGTACGGTATTTGGAGTAGGCATATCGGTTTATATTCCGGTTCTATCGGTTATCCGGGTAGGGGGTATCGGTATCGGCATGGGTATTGATATTGGTATTGGTATTGGTATTGGTATTGGTATTGGTATTGGTACGGTATATCGGTATGGTAATTGGTATTGGTAAATGGTAGTATGGTTATTGGTATCGGTATCTCCATTACTTCGGTATAGGCATGCATGGCAATGCATGCGCATTGGTTATTGGGCATTAGGTATGGGATTTTGGGATTGGTATTGGTATTGGTCGGTTATCGGTATCGGTATCCGGTATTTCGATTTATTATTGGTTCTCGCGTATCGGTATCGGTATTGGTATTGGTATTGGTATTGGTATTGGTATCGGTATCGGTATCGGCATTGTCTTTGTCATTGGTATTGGTATTGGTATTGGTATTGGTATTGGTATTGGTATTGGTATTGGTATCGGTATCGGTATTGGTATTGGTATTGGTATCGGTATCGGTATCGGTATTGGTATCGGCATTGTCATTGGCATTGGTATTGGTATTGGTATTGGTATTGGTAATGTATGTATTTTATTTATTGGTATTGGCTATCGGTAGCGGTATCGGTTATGCGGGTATCGGTTTCGGTTATCGCATGGGTATTGGTATTGGTATTGGTATTGTATTGGTATTGGTATTGTTGGTTATCGGTATCGGTATTGTTTGATTGTAATCACCCATCTTTGATTGTTTTCGGGGGGGGGTGCTTGTACTTTGACTATCCCTTCTTCTGGTGGAGGCGCGAGACCACAACGAGGCGGGGGGGGGACTTGTAATTTCGCTCCCTCTTGTGGGGGAGACCACAAGAGGGGGGGGGGGCCTTTGTACTTTGCTCCCTCTTGGGGGGGAGACCACAAGAGGGGGGGGGGTGCTTGTACTTTGGATCACTCTTGGTGGGGGGGGGGGAGGACCACAAGAGGGGGGGGGGGGATTGTACTTGCTCCCTCTTGGTGGGGGACTTTTTTTTTGGGGGACAACAAGAGGAGCGGCCGGGGGGGCTTGTACTTTGCTCCCTCTTGGTGGGGGGAGACCACAAGAGGGGGGGGGGGGCTTTGTACTTTGCTCCACTCTTGCGTGGGGGGGAGACCACAAGGAGGGGGGGTGGGGCCTTTGTACTTTGCTCCCCCTCTCCAAATCTGAAAAATATCTTCAAAAATGATTGTTTGGGGTTCAGTTCATCAATGTTTTTTCTTTTTAAGCCCTTCATATCACGGTTGGGCAAGTCCCTCTAGGCTATTTGGCATACCCCTGGATTGTAACACACATACATACTGTGAAAGATCCCCGTTTTACGAATGGCTGAGGTAGAGTTCCTAGAACGACAAAGGTGCCGGGTTCAAATCCTTATGCGTGCGCTTCAGTGTTTGCGGTCGCTGTCAACCGCCATGGTAGCTTTATCCAGGAGATGTGGCAGCCCGTTCCATACGGCCTTAAGACGGGGCTCCCTTACTACCACGCCCCACCAGGCGTTATTGAAATTGAAATTGAAATTGTTACATCCAAGTAATGCAGTCCCTCTCAGGACGTGAAATGAAGGACACCACAGCGTAAGCCGGAGCTAGCAATAGTCACCGTCAGCGTTATCATTACTGCGGAAGGTAAATAAGGCACACATAACCCACTTCTGATTCTGATATCAGATGATGCCGGCATTAAATATCATATGATATGGTGCCTCAGGCCAAAGTTACCTAGTCAGACAGCCGGCATCATATGATATCATATGATATCATATGATGACATGATATCATATGATGACATGATATCATATGATATCATATTGCCGATCCCTACATATGATGCCAGCAGTCTGGCTAGGCTAAAGTTACCATTTCAATACAATATCATGTGATGCAATTTGTATGATATCATATGATATCATACTCACCTTTGGCCAACATCATATGATATGCCGGTCTCTTCACATAATAGTCAGCTGTTGTGTATGTTTAACACCATTTCCAAATATCAAATTTCAAATCTCACACACAGACACAACACACGTCTGGTTCGGATCCCTGTGTGGTTGGTTTGGTGTGGTTGGTGTGTTTGGGTTTGGTGAGTTTGGTTGGTTTGGTGTGTTTGGGTTTGGTGGGTTTGGGCTTGGTGGGTTTGGGATTGGTGGGTTAGGTTGGTTTGGTGTTTTTGGGTTTGGTGGGTTTGGTGTGTTTGTTGGGTTTGGGTTTCGAGTTGGAGGGTTTGGTGGGTATGGGTTTGGTGGGTTTGCGTTTGGCGTTTTGGGGTTTGGTGAGTTTGAATTTGGGGTTGTCGGGTTTGGTGTGTCAGGGCCAACAGGGAGCTCAGGGCCACACACGACTTACTTCTGGTTCCAATCCCTTGATGCTGCGAGCATTCCTCGAATGGCCTCGTTCATGGGGTGGTCCTCTTCGGTGGCCGCAGCGCATAGAAGGTGCTGGAGCATGCATTGTGAGACACAAACAAGCACGAGAGTTAGCCTCAACCCCCACATGCGTCAACCGTGGGCGGATTGTGGGTGTGGGTGGGGTGTGGGTGGGGTGGGTACCTGGGGGGGGGCGGGGATGGGGGGGGGTGTGAAGGAGGGGATGTGGTTGAGGGGGCGGGGGGGGGGGGTGGGGGGGGGGGGGGGGGGGGGGATTATGACTAGCACTGTGGGGAGATGTGCAGCCTAGGTGTGTAGGTAGGGGACCAGATGGGGAGCTGGTGGTTGCCGTGGCCCGCTGGTGTGTTTTGGTGGTGGGGTGGTCTTTCTCTCCCCTTGGTGGTGGTGGGTCCCGGCTTGGTGGTCGGTGGTGATGGGTAAGGAGGGGTTGTTGGTGAGGGGCAAGGGGGGAGGGGGGGCGATCTGAAAGGGGGCGCTGGTTCTCCGATCAGTATTGCATGGCTGATGCTGCCGATTGCGTTCGCCCGATAAGTGCGGCTTATATCAAATGGGCGCGCTAACGTTCAAACTAAGGGTGCCCAAGTGAAGGAGGTGGGCAGGCCAGATTATACGGCGGATTAGTCAAATCAATAGTGCGGGACACTGGATTCGGGAAAGTTTCGAGTAGCACGCCCCGCCCGTGTGGGCGATAAATGTTTTTTCGAATCGGAAGGCTGGTGGTCTTGTGATCCGTGTTCTCCGTGAGAAGAATTGCGCTTGCTGCTCGTCCTCCAAGGCACTCGGTTTGATTCCAGTTGAGCGGGATCAGGTCGTTGGATTGGGGAGCCGTTGTCCGTTGTCGATGTCCCGAGGCCCTGAGAACCCTTTCCCAGATGTGAACTGAAGCTTTCTTCAAACCTCACAAACACCGACAAAAACCGTCGTGTACGATACAAAACTGAAAACCTACGCTAGTAAGTACAGCTAAATTGTTGACGACCCACCTCCAGCCCAGCGGGCAATTGTATTCCGGCCAGCAGGTTTTTATGGCGCACGCAACGTGAACCGATTGTACGTGCACGTCATGGCGTTGTCAGTGTAATTTCGCTCCCTTCGTGTCGTACTCGGACTATCGTGAAGTTGCCGATCACTTTCTCCAAAACTCAAACCCTCGCCCCCCCCCCCACGCTTTCAACGCACGAATGTAGCCCCTATCCATCAAACGCGATGGCAGCACAATTTGCCGAAGAAAGGTGAAGCACTGAGCAATATGCTGCCGGGAGAATTTGGGATCTCCGAATAAGCGGTTAGCCACTAGTTTCGTGGATCTAATGGCAGTTCAGATTTCTACCGCTGCAATCCACCTCGCTCAACTTCGTTCCTGCTGCTCTCTATCTGCATGCGACCTTCCATGACTCGAATGGTCTCCATCGAACACCGGCCATGGTCAATGTGACCAAGGTCATGTTCAGACTGTTCACAAGGCAAATTCGACGAACTCCGCTTTCCGGACTCGGTACTGGACATTGGCTGTGCGAATATGCCCTAAAACAACACACCAATTCAGCTGATGCGCCAATCCAAGAAGTGAATTCGGAGGAGCTAACTCTGTTTATTCAGCCATGTTATGAAAAATCTATTATGTTAGCATATTTTGAGCAGAATACTATATACGATATTATACGATATTAGTCAGATTCTTGATTGTTTTGATTCATTAACATTCTCCCTTCCCGTCCCTACTATTTAATTTTCCTGCCGAAATTCAGGGGGCGGCAGCCAAATGCTGCTCGGCGCCATGAACCAGTCGAGTTCAAAGTGGTCAAGTTAAGTAAAAAAACCTAATACCACCAGACAGTGATGACGATCCCTCCCATGCGAGGCCCTATTTTCCAATCACCTGTTAATATCTCATCGCGTGCCCTATGGGGGGCAGGGGTATTGGAGGGTTAATTCAAGCACTCCGATCGCGGCGGGGCTTTTGCGCTTTTTGATTAGCGTGCTTTTATAGACCCCCACATCCTCCCCCCCTCTGCGCTTGAAGCGCACAGTTTTTTCGCAACCCCTATTCGTGGTTTCTCGCTTAGTTGCAAGCAATTTATTTTTATTTTGCGCTTTTTGCACTACATTAGCGCAGTTTTTGTTTTTCAAATACAGTAAAGCGCTGGGCCCAATTTGGCAATTTTTAAGTTACCCCGACCATGGTTTGTAAAAGGATCCTCCAGTATTTATATACAATATGGTGCTCATATTACGGTAGGCTCGTCCCCCGTTCTTTCTTTGTACCCTTGGGGATCCGGATCTCGCTTTGTGATCAGGAATGTCTTCTCATCTCATTACAACTACTACAATATAAAAACCGGGTGGTTGGTTTCCTAACCTATACATTGCTTGCCTTTTCTTATATTGGCGAGATCAGGAACGAGCGATACTACACCACACATGTATGAAAACTCGGGAAAAGGTGCTGAAAACAACATCTATGTGCAATGCGAGGTGAACCGTTACTATTGTTGAGGGATGGTTAGATGGTGCGCTGGCACCGTAATTTAATACAGAAGAAGCTTACACATGCCACCACCCCCCAACCCCACACCCCCACCCCCCCCCCCCCCCCCCCCCCCCACCCCCCCCCCCCCCCCCACCCCCCCCCCCCCCCCCCCCCACCCCCCCCACCCCCCCCCCCCCCCCCCCCCCCCCCCCCCCCCCCCCCCCCCACCCCCCCCCCCCCCCCCCCCCCCCCCCCCCCCCCCCCCCCCCCCCCTCAAGTAAATTGAGCTATATAATGAGCTCAATGAATGATGATGACAAGTATTTAGTAGAATATAGGGGAGGGAGGAAAGGAAACTCCATCCCCAAATTGGGCTGCCCACCCCCCCCAAACCTTTATTCCCCACCTCATAAACCCATCATAACCAGTTGTTTTAATGAAAAGGAACCAGTGTCTTCACTTGGCACCTAGTCACTTTTAAGGTGCTACTAGCTGGCTGCTAGAACTTTCGGTTGCTCTAAAGGCAACCCCCTAAAGACTCCAACAGGGCACTCCCAAAACACGAAGATACTTAATTTACTATGCGTGTACTACTCTTAAAGCCACCTTCTTGTGGTAATCAATAAGTGAGCCTACACTTAGAGAAAATGGTAATGATTTTGATTCATTATACCTTTCTCTTATATCTATATTAACCTCAGTGGTTGGTAATGTGAGGAAGGTTGGAAAAAGCAAAAGGGGAAAGGAAGACATAAATTTTTTCATAAGGTACTACGTGTGCCATGTATAATCATCATAAACATCACCATCATAATAACAATATCATACAGTGTATATATATATATATATATATATATATAGAGAGAGAGAGATGTAATAGTTACCACGTGTGCCATGTATATGTATAATAATGATAATAATAATATGTTGCCCTCCTCTGTCCCCAGTGCAAGCAAACGGGCTGGCCCCCTCAAACCCGCACGCCTTATTACAAGGCATATTATTTATTTATTTACTTAGGTCCCGCTGCCTCTTTTCCGGCCCTCTTTGCAGCTCTCTTCATATTCTTCTTGGCTGCCTTGGACATCACAGGGCCATCCGCCACCACAGCCGCTGCTTGGCTTGGCTTGGCTTCACCTCCCTCCTTCTTGTCCTTCCATTCCTTCTTCGCCCCACCCTCGGGCTTGAACCCTCCCTTGCCAGACTCCTCGCCCTTGTTCAGACTCAATCGTGCGTAGGATGCCATACGAGCCAGTTTAGGATCCTTCGCTGGCTTAGCCTCCTTTGCTACTGAGTAGGATGCCGTACGAGCCTGTTTAGGATCCTTAGCTGGCTTGGCCTCCTTCACTTCCCCATCACCCTTCGCTTCCTTGTTGTTCTTCTTCCGCTTCTTCTTGGCCTGCTCGCCGTCCTTCGCCCCCTCCTCTGACACCTTTCCATCCTTAGCCACCTCCTCTGACACCTTTCCATCCTTAGCTCCATCTTCCGACGCCTTGCCATCCTTGCTAGGCTTGCTATGTTGGAGCTTTCTTTCATCTCGCTCACGCTTGTCGCTGCGCCTGGCTTTTTCTGGCAGCTTGTACCCGTCTGTGCTGTTGGAGCTTTGTTCCCGACCCTTGTTCTTCTCCCAAGGCTTGTTTTGCTTGATCTGCTTGCGGTGCTTCTGGAAGCCTCCCTCTGGAGCAGAACCTAAAATGCACATAAGTGAACAGTATAGTAGATAAGTATAGTTGTATAGCTGATGGTAGATAGTAGATAAGTAAAGTTGTTTAGTTGATGGTAGATAGTATATTTGGTCTGCTTGCAGTGCTTCTGGAAGCCTCCCTCTGGAGCAGAACCTAAAAATAAGTAAGTGTACAGCACAGTAGAGAAGTATAGTTGTATAGTTGATGGTAGATAGTAGATACGTATAGTTGTATAGTGGATGGTAGATAGTAGATAAGTATAGTTGTATAGTTGATGGTAAGTAGTAGATAAGTAAAGTTGTTTAGTTGATAGTAGATAAGTATAGTTGATCTTCTTGCGGTGCTTCTGCAAGCCTACCTCTGGAGCAGAACCCAAAATAAACACAAATGTCCAGTCCAGTCCATTAGCTGCCCCCTTTCAGTTTGAAATGGACCACCGTGACTGTGTCCATAGCATAGTGCACGAGTGCACATGTGGACTACACATGTGCACATGTGGAAGGACCCATGGACACACTACGCACCTTTCAGAGTCTCCAAGGCCTTGTAGTTTGGCTTCTGGCGTGCTTGATCTTCACGGTAGGGCGCCAGACGCTTCATGCCAATCACCTGAGAACAAGAAACACAACTTTATAACAAGGCCTTGCAGTTTGGCTTCATGCGTGCTTGAACCTTACGGCAGGGCGCCAGACGCTTCATGCCAATCACCTGATAACAAGAAATATTGAAAATTTAAACATCCAAGAATTGTCACAATGACCTCTAAGGGCGTGCCCAGTGGGATTAAGGGAACCGGATCATAAGTATGCGCTGCTCGAGCCAACATCGCACCTAGATACCAGTTACCGTGCTGGTCGACGACCCTCTGGACGGGCCCAAGCGCACTCAAGGGGGAGAGCAAGAAACACAACTTTAGAATAAGGCCTTGTAGTTTGGCTTCATGCGTGCTTGAACCTCACGGCAGGGCGCCAGACACTTCATGCCAATCACCCAAAGACAAGAGACATTACTTAAGTATCGGAGCCAAGAAAACCTGGCCCTAACTGTCTCGCAGAACCCTGGCTTCAGTCTGCTGCACTCGATTCTGTGGCCACCTTTCGCTCCGATAGCAAACACTCTTGACCAGTTTTCCACCTCGCTTGCATCGCGCCTAGGACTTGTTTCTAGCACAAAGGATGGCATGTGGCGTGTGGCTCGTGGTACGTAGCAGATGGTACGCCCAACATTTTAATATGTTAGCTTCATTTTACTATAATAGCAGATGCTTTGCCCAACATTTTAATATAATAGCAGATGGTCTACACAGGTGGTTGGCCTCAGTGAAAGCAAACGGGTTGGCCCACTCAACCTCAAGCCTCGTAACAAGGCGTGCTATATATGTATGTATTTATTTATTTAGCAGATGGTATGCCCAACATTTTAATACTTCAGCTTCCTTTGTATATAATAGCAGATAGTCCGCCCGATATGCCCATCGTGCTGTTTGGTGCTTGGAGAGATTGGTTCTTGGTCTTGGAAGTGTCCAACTGTGCAATAAATTAAATTTAATTTGGATTACACGCAAACTCTCAAAATGTCAGACATTACATATTTGGATTACACGCAAACTCTCAAAATGTCAGACATTACATATTTGGATTACACGCAAACTCTCAAAATGTCAGACATTACATATTTGGATTACACGCAAACTCTCAAAATGTCAGACATTACATATTTGGATTACACGCAAACTCTCAAAATGTCAGACATTACATATTTGGATTACACGCAAACTCTCAAAATGTCAGACATAATATATTTGATATTTACAATCTCATTTCCAATCTTCAAAAGATTCAGTGCCCACCAAGCCTGACCACCTACCCGCCTACCCACCCACCCACGCCGTGGACCACCCACCTACCCACCCATCCACCAATGACACACCTCTTTTGGAGACTTTGTTTTGGGACTTTTGAGACCTTGGAGACTTTATTGAGACTTTTTTTTTGATACTTTTTGAGACCTTTGAGACTCTTCTTTTATACTTTTTTCGAGACTTTTTTTTTCTAATTCAGAAAGTGGTTTACCTGGTAGCTTCATGGGTTGAGGGCTCCTCCAGGGATAGCGCCCTGGCAGCTTTAGTGGCAATTTTTGTCGATTTGGGTTCTGGGTAGCGATTTTTGCCTCAGTGCTGGGATCTTGAAGCGGGTCTCAGGTAGCGTACTTTTCAGTTAAAACGGGGTCTGAGGTAGCGATCGGGATAGGTAGCCATCGGGATAGGTAGCCATTGAGATAGGTAGCCATCGGGAATTGGGTAGCCATCGGGATAGGTAGCCATCGGGATAGGTAGCCATTGAGATAGGTAGCCATCGGGAATTGGGTAGCCATCGGAATAGGTATAGGACAATCCAAACTGCTGACTGGGAACTTGCTTATAGCAAAAGGTCGCAGGTAGCAGACATTTCAGTTAAAACGGGGGCCGAGGTAGGGATCGGGATAGGGAGCAGAAAAAACCTCTGTCACGCACCTGATTCAGCTCCTTGTCGCTGTGCTTCAACACATCTTTCAAGGACAATCCAAACTGCTGACTGGGAACTTGCTTATAGCAAAAGGTCGCAGGTAGCAGACATTTCAGTTAAAACGGGGGCCGAGGTAGGGATCGGGATAGGGAGCAGAAAAATCCTCTTTCAAGTTGTTCTCCTCTTCAAGTAGTTTTGACATAATGTTTGCAGAATATGTAAGCATAGAAAATTACGGTACTAAAAATAAAGTATAACATGACGTGGACAAAAGAAACTTTTTTTACCGTCGTTTTACACCAAATTGAGTCCAAATTCGGATTCCTTGCGCTAAGCAATGATAATTTGCACTACTTTGATGTTGTTTGGCCAACATATGTCGCGCACCTGATTCAGCTCCTTGTCGCTGTGCCTCAACACATCTTCCAAAGACATTCCAAACTGCTGACTAGGAACTTGCTTGTAGCGGAAGCGTGTCCGGAGTCCACCCACAGTGTCTTCATAGTCCAGCTTGTAGTACTCATCCAAAAGCTTCTGCAGCTCTCCCTCCTCCATCTGGTAGTAGGGGCCGAAGAGAGAAAAGGGTAAGCATTGTAACATTAAATGATCTATGTAGCACAAACTCAGAGCCTCCGGCTTGCAGACCCGAGCGCCCAGTCAATCGCGCTCGCTGCGAGCCAGGCCGTCAGGCTCTCAGATTCGGCACGAGCCGGTATGGCGGTTATGTTGACAGGCTAGCAGGCGTTAATTGACTGTTGTAGAATGGTTTGTTCGGGCCCAGTTCATCAGTGCTTGTTTTCGTTCTAGCCAAAAGGTTTAGCCAAAGGGTTGCAAGTAGGGTATTCTCTACTTCATCCACCTGGTAGGGATCACAGTGTCCTCGTAGTGAAGCTTGTAGACCTCATCTAGAAGCTTCTGACAGCATCTTGTCTTCTCCACCTGCTAGGTTTATATGTGGTCGGTGTGGTTCGGTAGTAGATAGGGCGTAGTAGGTATGTAGGTGGGTAGGTAGGTAGGTAGGTAAGTGGGTGGGTAGGCAAGTGGGCAGGTAGGAGTACCGGTATGGTAGGTGGGTGGGTAAGAGTAACCTGGTGGCAATGTTGGTATGTTATTGTAGGTAGGTTAGGTGGGTAGGTGGGTGGGTAGGTTAGTGGTGGGGTAGGTAGGGTAGGTAGGTACGGTAGTAGATAGGTAGGGAGGTAGGGGGTAGGTAGCGACGGGGGGGTAGGTGGGTAGGTGGTAGGAGGTGAGGTGGGTAGGTAGGTGTGGGTTCGGTTGGTCTGTAGGTATGTAGGTAGATGTAGGTAGGATGAGTACGTAGGTAGGTGGGTAGGTGGGCAGGTGGCTAGGTAGGTGGGTAATGCATGGTATGTAGGTGGGTAGGTAGGTAGTAGGTAGGTGGGTCTACGGTGGGGAGTTGGTGGGTAGGAGGTGGGTAGGGGTAGGTAGGTAGGTGAGGGTAGGGATAGTATGGTCGGTACTGTCGGGGGTATCGGTATAGGTGGGTGGTAAGGTGGGTAGTAGGATAGGTGGGTAGGTGGTCGGGTAGGTCGTCGGTCGATGTGTGGGGTTGGTTGAGTGAGGTCGGTCAGGTGGTGGTTGGGGATGGGTCGGTAGGGTGAGTAGGGGGTGGGGTAGGGGGGGTGGTGGGCAGTAGGTCGGTCGGTAGGTAGGTAAGGGTAGGTAGTCGGTGTTGGTTTCGGTGGTAGGCCGGTGGTAGGGCGGTAGGAGGGGGTAGGCGTGTGTAGGTTGGGGTGGGGAAGTAGGTAGGTACGGTAGGTGTGGAGGTGGGTAGGTATGTAGGTAGGTGGGTAGGTACGATAGCTGGTGGGTATAGGTTGGTGGGGGGTGAGGTCGGTAGGTAGGTGGGGTTGAGTGGGTAGTCTTGTAGGTAGGTAGGTAGGTAGGCAGAGTAGGTAGGTAGGTAGGTAGGTAGGCAGGCGGGTAGGTAGGTAGGTAGGTGGTCGGTCGGTAGGTCGTGTGGGTCGGTCGGTAAGCGGGGGTAGGTAGGTGGGTGGTGGTGGTGGGGTAGGTCGAGTAGGTAGGTAGGTAGGGCAGGCCGCAGGCGGGTAGGGTAGGTAGAGTCGGTCGGTCGGTAGTGGCGTGGGTCGGCATGAGTCGAGGTCGGTAGGTTATGTATGTCTGTATTGTCTGTATGCTGTATGTCTGTATGTATGTATGTCGTCTGTTCTGTAGTATCTATGTCTGTATGTATGCTATGTATGTCCTGATTTATGTTGTTGCATGTCGATAGAGTATATCACACGGCCGTTAGATAGGTATGCATGTATGTATGTATGTATGTATGATGCGTACAGTCCAGGGGTGGCAAAAGGCTAAATGGACTTGCCCAATGTGGAGACAGCGAAGGTGCTTCTTAAACTTAAAGCGTGGTGAACTGCGCCCAAAACAATCGTTATACAGTCAAAAAGCTAAACGCCACTTAGGGAGATATTCACCGAATTTCCAGTTTCGCTCGTAAAATCAGTAGGCAGGCAAGAGAGGACGAGAAACGAACACTATCGCTGTTCTTTTCCTTTTGCCATTACGGCGTCTGGCGCCGACGAAAGGGATTCGCTATCAAGCTGTTTCAAGTGACTGATTTTCACGCTTCCATTCAATGGCCATAATCTTAGATTAAAACTTTCACAACTACTAGAATGCAAGCTGATCTTGCAGGGAACCAATATTACCACCACCCAGGCCACCCCACCCCACAGCACACACAAATCAGCTCACCACACTCCTTGTTACATCCAAACACACCAAAACTACCAGCGCGCATACTCTTGCCAAAAATTGGTCAGAGCTTAAAGCTGCACTAAAAGTCACATTGGTCAGAGCTTAAAGCGCACCACAAACAAAAAAAGGTCGAAATTGGTCGCGCGTCTTTAGTGATAGAAAGAGTCCGTTCGCAGAAAAAATGTGGTTCGCGCAGAGGGTCTCACACCGGCCAGCTCGGCACCGCGCTGCCGCGCGCGCTTAGTAGTACCCTGCAACCAACCACTCACCTAACCCACAATCCCCGCTACACATGCCATCATGAATACCTTGAAGACTTTATTTATAAAAACACACACAACAATCCACCCTCCCACTCCCCCCTACCAAAACACATGCCATTAAGCATACCTTGAAGTCTATCTTTGAACAGGACACACAAACACACAATACCCAATCCACCCTACTCCAATCCCGTCCTGCCCGCAGCACCCCCTCACACCCACACTCTTAAACCACCCAACCACACTTGTCCTAACACCACACACGCCATCATGCATACCTTGAAGCCTTTCTTTGTAGCGCCACACACACACACACCAATCCACCCTCGCACTCCCCCCCTACCACCACACACGCCATCACGCATAACCTTGGAAGTTTCATTTGGAATATGCCCTTCCTCCTTCCTCTTCCCACTCTCCCAGTGCTCCGATCTCTTTGGCAACCACCTCGTCATCAAAGATTGCATGCTCCTCGTCCTCTCCTCCCAAGTCCTATAATGAGGGCAGTACGACATGTTGACTTTGTGGTGGTGGTGATAGTGGGTGGTTTGTGGTTCATGATGAACATGTGTGGTCGTAGGTGGGTCGGTAGGGTGGGGTTTGACGGGGTTGTGGTGTTGGTTGGTGCTTGTGTGGTGGGGTGGTTGGTCGTGGTTTGAATGCTGGTGGGTGTTGTGGCTGGTGAGCTTGGTGAGAGGTGGTTGGGATGGATTGAACAGCATGATTCCTCTCCTCTGCCTCCTCAAGTACTATATATGAGGGCAGTAGGGCATGTTGAAGTATGTGGTAAGCGTGGTGGCGTGGTATCGGTGGTGGTGGTGGTGGTGGGGAGGCGGTGGTGGTAGTGGTGCATGGTTAGGGTGGTGGTATGTTGTGGTGGTGGGGGTGGTGGTGAGTAGTGCTGGTTGCCGGTAAGTGGATCGATGTTTATGGTGTTGGTGGTCGGTTGGGTTTGGTTGTTGAGGGTTGGGGTTGGTAGTGGTGGTGGTAGGATGTGGTGTGGTGGTGTTGGTAGTGGTGTGTGGTGTTCGGGTTGGTGGTCATTGTGAACTTGTGGTGGTGGCGGGTGGTTTGGTGGTGTAGTCGGTGGATGGTAGGTAGTGTGGTAGTGGTGGTGGTGGTAGTGGTGCGTGGTCGGTGGAGTGTGGTGGGGTTGTGGGGGTTGGTGGTGGTGGTGGTAGGGTGTAGTGCGTGGTGGGGGTTAGGTGGGTGGGAGTGGTTTGTCAGTGGTGGGGTCGGTGTGTTGATTGGTAGTGTATGGTCGGTGTGGTGACGGTGGTGGATGTGGTGGTTGTTGTGGTCTAGTGGGTGGTTGGTCCGGTTGGTGGTGGTCATTGTTGAAGTTTCGCTGGTCTGGATCCGGTTGGTAGTAGGCGGGTGTTTGTTTGGTTGGCTTGTTTGACGGCTTTTTGTAGGGGTGGGGTGGTGGTGTGGTTCGGTGGTGGTGTTGTTGGTAGTGGTGTGTTGTGGTGTTGTTGTGGTGGTTGTGGTAGTGGTGGATGCGGTGTGGGTCGGTGGTGTGGGATGGTACATTGTTGAAATTGTTTCGTGGTGGTGGTGGTCGTAATGGCGGTGTTTGGGGTGTGTGTGTTGTGGTTTTGTGGTTGTGTGTTGTGTTTGTGGTTGTGGGTAGTGGTGGGTGTGGTGTGTGGTGTTTGGGGGTGGTGGTTGGTAGGTAGTGGTGGTGGTGTGGTCGTGGTCTTGTTGACTTGATTGTCGGTGTTGTTGGTAGTGTTGGTGTTTGTGGTTGTTGTGGTTGTTGTTGGTGGTGTTTGTGTTTGTGGTTGGTGTTTGTGGTTGTTGGTGGTGTTTGTGGTTGGTGTTGGTGTTGGTGGTTGGTGATGGTTGAACAGCAACCACCGCGTCATCAAAGATTGCATGCTCCTCCCCCTCTCCTCCCAAGTCCTGTAGTATGATGAGGGCAGTAGGACATGTTGACTTTGTGGTAGTGGTGGTGGTGGTGGTGGTCATTGTTGAATTTTGTGGTCGTGGTGGTGGTAGTGGTAGTGTTTGTGGTTGTTCGTAGTGGTGGTGGTGGTGGTGGTTGTTGTGTGTGTTGGTTGGGTGTAGTGGTGTTGGTTGGTTGGTAGGGTGGTTGGTGTTACGTGGTTGGTGGTGTGAGGTTGGGTGATGGATTGGAACGGTAACTCATGCGTATCAAAGATTGCATGCTCCTCCCCCTCTCCTCCGAAGTCCTATAGTATGATGAGGGCAGATAGGAATGTGATTTGGGTGGTGGGTTGTTTGTTGGTGGTGGTTGTTGTTGATGGTGTGGGTTGGTGTTGGTGGTGGTTGTGATGGTGTGGCGTGGTGTTGTTGGTGGGGGGGTGTATGGTGAGTGGGTGGTGGGGTTTGGGTGGTGGTGGTGCATGTGATGGTATGTTAGTGGTGGTGTGGTGGTGATGGTGGTGGTGGTGTTGAACGGGGTTGGGTGTTGAGGTGTGTGGTGTGTAGGTGAGTTGATGGTGGTGGTGGTGGTGGTGGTTGTTGATGGTGTTAGTGTTGGTGTTGGTGGTGTTGGTGGTGGTGGTTGTTGATGGTGTTGGTGGTGGTGTGGTGGGGTTGGGGTCGGTGGTTGTTGATGGTGTCTTGTTGGTTGGATGGTGTTGCGTGGTGGTGATTGTTGATTGTGGTGGTGGTGGTAGTGTTGGGTGTAGTGTGGTGGTGGTTGGTGGGGGCAGGTGGTGATTGTTGCATTGAGGAAAGTGGTCGGTGTTAGAGGGGTGGTGGTTGGTGAGTGGTTGTATAGTTTTTATGGTGTTGTGTTTGTGTTTGTTTTGGTGGTGGTTGTGGTGGTTGCGGTGATTGTTGTTGTTGTTGTTGTTTCAGCTGTTTATGGTGTGGTGAGTTGAACGGTGGTAGTTGTGGTGGTTGTTTGGTTGAATGAGTTGTAGGTGAGTGGTAGAGTTATTGTGTTGGTGGTTTGGCTGTGTGTTGAGTTGTTAGTTGTGGTGATTGTTGTTGTTGTTGTTGTTTTCGGTGGTGGTGTTGGTGGTGGTAGTTGTGGTGGTGGTGGTGGTGGTGGTGGTTGAATTAGTGGTGTTGGTGGTGGCTATTGTGGTTGGTGGTGGTGGTGGTTGTTGTGGTTGTTGGGCGTGTTGTTGTTGTTGGTTGTTGTGGCTGTTGTTGTTGTTTGGTGGTTGTGGTGGTGGTTGTGGTGGTGGTTGTGGTTGGTGTTGGTGTTGGTGGTGGTTGGTGTTGGTGGTTGGTGGTTGGTGATGGTTGAACAGCAACCACCTCGTCTCATAGATTGCATGCTCCTCCTCCTGTTGGTGGTTGGTGTTAGTGGTGGTTGTTGTGGTTGTTGGTCGTGTTAGTGAGGTTGGTTGTTGTTTCTGTTGTTGTTTCTGCACATGACGCCCCATCTCATTGTAGAAGTCGCTTTTACCATTTTGTTTTTAATTTTATAGAATGTTTATAATTTTATAGAATGTTTATAATTTTAATTTTATTTTTATAGAATGTTTATAAAAAAATAGCCACATATTTGCTGCACCCCATGCCCCACCTCATAGTAGCAGTCATATTCTTTTTTCCGTTCAGATGGTGTGAACAGTCCTATGCCGTGTCGCAAGGACGCAGAAAATTGGCGGAGTGTTTGGTTGGCACGGAACGAAAGGTTTGTTCTTCTCTCCCGGCAAAACGAGGCGGACCTCCTTTTTTCTTTTCTTTTCTTTTCTTCCTTCTGTTTTTCTCCCTCCTTCCTCTTTCATTTCTCTTTTTCTTTTTCCTTTTTCTTTTTTTTCCCCCCAGCTCTCTTTTTTTAGTTCCACTTTTCCTATCTCAATTGATCTCCTCCCATACCTCCTTCTCTTTCTCTTCCTCACTTCATTCTTCTTCGCTTCCTTTTCCTCTACTTTCCTACTTATTGACCGAAGCGGAGTTAGCTACGCGACCATTGGCAGGAGATCGTTGTCAGGCTTCAACGCAAGCAATTTGCGGGGTTCGGCCCAGACGGACACCAAATGGGGTACACATGGGAGGCTCCCGCCCCCTTGAAGAGGGGGGGCTCCGCCAAAAAAACTGTACGCAATAAAGAGCCACAGGGGATTTCTCTACACCCTTTGCCCCACCTCATTGTGAGAAGCGGCCCCGAAGGCATCGGCATTTTCTTGTCCCACTCCTCTGGGCAAAGTCATTAGTCTAGCATCGCATCCATCAAAAGCCATCCGTCATATCTGAGCTCGCCACACGATGCACAAGGGAGTCCCCGCGGATAGGAGGTGCTTGAGTGTGTGTGGGGTGGGCGTGGGGTGGTGCAAAGGTCGTATGTGTGCGTGTGTGGTGAGTGGTGGGCGGGGGGGGGGCGCGAGAGAAGGACGGCTTGGATAAAAAATCTATTCTGAGCTCAGCCCCACGCTGCCAAGGGGTGCCTGGTAGGAGGGTTGTGTGGTGCGTGGTGGTGGTGGTGTGGAGTGTGGTGGTGTGGGGCAGGTGTGTGTGGGGGGTGGGGGGGTGGGGGGGGGGGGACGAGGAGAAGGAAGGTAGGATCAAGATCATCTCTTGAGCTCAAGCACATGATGCACAAGGGGTCTGCGGGTAGGAAGGGTGGGGAGGGGGAGGGGGAGGGGGAGGGGGAGGGTGTGTGTGTGGGGGGGGGGGGGGGGGAGGCGGGTGGAGAAGGAAGGATAGCATCAAAATTCCTACTCGGAGCTCAAGCCAAACGTGCACCAGGGTCTGTTGGTGGAGGGTGTGTGTGTGTGGTGGTCTCTTCCGGTGGTGGTTGGTGGTGGTGGGGCAGGTGTGTGTGGTGGCCTTGTTTTTTGGGGGGGGGGGTGGGTGGGGGGGGAGAGGAGAAGGAAGGATAAGACAAAACTATTATCTAGAGCTCAAGCCACATGCTGCACAAGGGTCGACTGGTAGGCGGGTTGGGGAGCGGGGAGGAGGGAGGGGAGGTGTGTTGGTGTGGGGGGGGGCGGGGGGGGGAGGGGGTTAGGACGAAGGAAGGAGGATGGCCCTCAAAATGCATACTCTGAGCTCAAGCACACCCGCTGCCAAAAGGGTTCTGCCTGGTAGGAGGGTGTGAGTCTTGTGTGTTCGGTGGTGGTGGTGGTGGTGCATAGGTGTGTGTGGCGGCAGGGGGTGTAGGTGGGGGGGGGGGGGGGAGAGGAGAAGACGGGATAGGATCAAACTTCATTCTCTGATGAGCTCAAGCACACATTGCTGCACAAGGGTCTGACTGGTAGGAGGTGGGGAGGGGGAGGGGGAGTGGGGATGTGTTGTGTGTGGTGTGGGGGGGGGGGGGGGGGGGGGGGTAGGAGAAGGAAGGATAGCATCAAAATCTTACTCTGAGCTCAAGCCACACGATGCACAAGGGTTTGCCTGTAGGAGGGGGGGGTGTGTGTTGTGTGGTGGTGGGGTTGGTGGTGGTGTGGGCAGGTGGTGTGGGGGGGGGGTGGCTGGGTGGGGGGGGGTGGAGAGAGGAAAGGAAGGCTAGGATCCGAAATCGTCTTAGCAGCAAGGCCAACATGCTGCAACAAGGGTCTGCCTGGTGGTGGGTGGGAGGGGGACGGGGGAGGGGGAGGGTGTTGTGTGTGGGGACTGGGTGGTGTGTGGGGGGAGGGGGCGGGGCGTAGGAGAAGGAGATGGCATCAAAATAATACTCTGAGCTCAAGCCACCACGCCTGCACAAGGGTCTGCCTGTAACGCGTGTGTGTGTGGGAGGGGAGGGGGAGGGGGAGGGGGGGAGGAGTGTGTGAGGTGTGTTGTGGTGTGTGTGTGTGTGGTTGGTGGCTGTGTGGTGAGGTGTGTGTATGTGAGGGGGGGTGGGTGGGGAGGATGGTTTGCTGCGACGCGTCACAAATTTGCGACAGTACATGCTAACTACATGCGGCGCGATGTTGTGTCCCTGCACACTCTGGGGTCTGTGCTCCAGCCAACGCTGCACACAGGTTGCCTGGTAGGAGGGTAGTGTGTGTGGTGGGTGTGGGGGGGGGGGGGGGGGGCGGGAGGGTGGGGTGGGGCGGGAATGTCTGTAGGGGGGTATGTGTGTGTGGTGTGTGTGTGGGGGGGGGGCGGGGGGGAGAGGGATAGGAGAGGGGAAGGAAGGATGGGATGCGAATAATAATTGAGCTGTCAAGTCACCGCCGCTAGTGCACTAGCGTAAGTATGGTACGACGGGTGGGTAGGGGGGGGGGCGTAGGAGGCGAGGTGGGGTGGGGGGTTGGAGGTGGGAGAGAGAAAGAACGGATGGGATGAGAATAATACTCAGGAGTCAAGCCAGATGTCCCGTACATAGCATTGTGAGTTTGTGTGTGTGTGATGGCATGGTGTGTGGTGTGCTACAGACGGGGGGGGTGGTGTGTGTGTGTGTGTGGGGGGGGGTGGGGGGGGGGGGGAGGGGAGGGGGAGAGGGGGAGGTCATTGTAGTAAGGGAGGGCGGAGGAGAGGGGAGGAAGGAATGGGAGATGAGAATCATCCTCTGAGCCCCAGGGCCACACGCGGCAATATCGCCTGGTAGGAGGAAAGGGTTAGGGAAGGATGCGATCCTAATCTATTTGCCTCACTGAAGATCCCTTACACTCATGACTAGAGGTCGGCGATCATGCTATCATAAGGGGGATTATCATTCATTCTGTGACTATCATATGATTGCCGGCGGCTGAGTAGGTAACTTTGGCATGGGGCCCATACACCATCGCTATTAAATCACAGGGGGGGGCCAGAAGACCAGGACAGTACCGATTTTGGACCGCACCTTCGATATGGTGTCCGATTAGATGGGAGTTTGGAATTGTGGCATGTTTCAATCTAGTAAAATCATATGATTTTTGTTATGATGTATATGATATCATACTGTCTTGGTCCCACATTCACGATGATTTTTCCCGATTCCCTAATATGAAACGGCATACACTGAATTACACTAAATCTCATGAATACACTAAACACCGTAATATGACCCACTTGTAATCATAATTGGGGAGAGATATGAGCCCTCACAAGCGCGGGTTGTGGGCTGTGGGAGGGGGGCAATTACACAAAAACAACATGCGAGCGTAGGGTATAGAAAAAACTTCTAGAGTCCTCTCCCTGGCGATGACTAACTCGCCCTCAATTTTGGCGAGGGGGGGAGGGGGGGTGGGGGGCGGGTGGGGGGGGGAGATGATGCGTTAGGGTTAGAAAACTCTCCCGAGGCCCCCTGGCCATGATCACTTTTTCTCGAGGTCCCTTGGAAAACGACAGAAGGAAGTACTGGGGCTGCATCACAGTGTTGTACCTGAGCTAGAGGCCCATGGCCATGAGGCACTCGCTCAAATTCTCTTGCGTCAAGTTATTCCGACGCTTTAATGGCCTTAATGGCCTTGTATGGCCTAGGTGTGCAGGTGTGCGGTGTGTTTGTGAGGGACAGGTGTGTGTTTGTGTTGTGTTTGTGTGTGTGTGTGTGTGTGTGTGGTGTTGTGCGTGTGTGTGCGTGTGCGTGGTGGGGGTGGCTGGGGGCGGGAAGCAAAACAATCTGGCCGAGGTGCTAGAAGCAACAAATTCCTCGAGACTCACTTGTCCTCAATTTCTTTTCGCTTCAAGTTCTTCAACCGCTTCAGGTCTTGTCGGTTGCTAGCCTCTTCCTCTGCCAGTCACTGGCAGTTGTCAGCTCTTGGTGTCTTCCTCTCGAATCTTATTTATCGGAACGAGGCCCTCAACACCGGGGGTGCTGGCCTTTGACAGTTTGCCCCACACAGGCTCCCGTAACCTAGACAGCACAGGGAATGATAATGAATTCATGAGAGCGCAGGTGTGTTGTCCTTTGTCACCCTCCAGGCTCCTCGTAACCTAGGATCGCCCAGGGACGTGAAACTGACTTCCGCGAGCTGCGATGGGGTGTCGTCATTGTCACCTCCCAGGCCCCAAAGACCTCTGACCGCCACGGGCCTGATCATGCTTCATAAGAGTAGAGGGGACTGTTGCGCTTAAGTTGTGTTGTCACCTTGTCCCCATCACCAAGCTCACCTAAAACCTAGAGCCCGCACAAGGGTACGCGTGCATTCATGCTGAGAGCAGGTGTGTGTCGTCACTTGTCACCCCCAGGCTCCTAAAACCTCGGGGCAGCACCGGGAATGATAATGAATCATGAGAGCGCAGTGTGTGGCGTCACTGCACCGCTCCGGCTCCTAAAAATCTGCAGCCAAAGGGAAATGCTAGAGAATTTGAGGAGCGCAGGTGTGTCGTCACTTGTCACCCTCCAGGCTCCTAAAACCTAGACAGCACAGGGAATGATAATGAATTCATGAGAGCGCAGGTGTGTCGTCACTTGTCACCCTCCAGGCTCCTAAAACCTAGACAGCACAGGGAATGATAATGAATTCAGTGACGACGCGCGGTGCGAGGTGTGCGTCACTGTCACACTCAGGTCCTAAAACCTAGACGAAAGGGAATAAATGAATCATGAGCGCGCAGGGGTTGTCACTTG
>JACBWV010000099.1:8077676-8334747 GCA_013435795.1 Chlamydomonas sp. ICE-L | reverse complement strand
ACACACACACCACATACACACTCAAATCACCCCGCCAACATCACGTTTGTCAGCATACCAGGTGATAGGCAACCCGCCTGAAGTTGCACGCACGCTCAAATAGAAATTGAGATTCGAGTCTCAGGGTAGCGGCAGTTTTTGCTCAAACGGGGTCCCAGGTAGCGATCGCTACTGGTAGCAGAAAGAAAGCAAAGTTCTGCTGATATTTGGGTGAAGCATAGTGGCTGGCTCAGGGATCTGCCTAGGAGGTATCGAGAAAGGCCGAACGAAAAGTTCTGATAGGCAAAAAAGAAAAGAAAGGCCGAAAAAAAAGGCTGCCCAAGATAGGCCGGAAAAAAGGCCGGAAAAGAAAGGCCGAAAAAGAAAGGCCGAAAAAGAAAGGCCGACGAAGAAAGCCCCAAAAGAAAGCTCGAAAAGAAAGGCCGAAAAAGAAAGGCCGAAAAAGAAAGGACGAAAAGAAAAGCCCTGATAGGCAACCCACCCGAAGTTGTACGCATGCTTAAATAGGTATCGATCGCAACTGGGAGCTGAAAACACATGTGTGTGAAGCACAGTGGCTGGCTCAGGGAGCTGGCTAGAGGTAATGATTATGCCTGGTGGATTAAGGGAGCCCTGTCTTACGGCGGTAGGAGCGGGCTGCTACTATACCTGGACAAAGCTACCACGGCGGTTGACAGCGACAGCGTACCCGTCAGGATTCGAACCCCGCACCCTCTACCTGATTTCAACGAGCTCAGCCATTGAGCCCATCGTCAAAAAGGGAGATCGGAACTGGCTGGAAGAAAAAAAAAGATAACGCCTGGAGGGGCGTGGTGTTAAGGGGACCTCCCATACGCCGCAGCTGGGGAAAGTCACCATAGCAGACATAGTAAGTGTCACCCTCCAGGCGGGAGGGACTCCTTCATGGCGACGTGTGGCAAGAATGCTGGTACAGGAGGTGATAGATTCTCTGTGCAGCTTAGAGATGAGTTTTGTCTACGTGTTCGCCCCTGATCCCTAAGGTGGAGAGATTGGTAATAATTGTGATTGGTATGGTACCAGTGGTACCTATGGTGAAGACTAGGTAGTGGACAAGGAATCCTTGTTGTTGAAGGATACGTTGGAGCTCCTTATTCTGAACGCTCTTATCCTGGAATTTGATGTGGTGGTGGAACTGGCTGGAACGTACCGAGAAAAGCCAAAAAGAAAATCTCTCATGGGCAAAAAAGAAAAGAAAGGCTGAAAAGCAAAGCCCTGACAGGCCGACAAAGAAAGGCTGAAAAGCAAAGCCCTGATAGGCTGACAAAGAAAGGCCGAAAAGAAAAGCCCTGATGGGTAAAAAACACAAGAAAGGCCGAAAAGAAAAGCCGAAAAGAAAGGCCAAATAATAACGGCCGACAAAGAAAGGCCGAAAAGAAAAGCCCTGATAGGCCACCCACCTGAAATTGTACGCATGCTCAAAAAGCTCCGTGGTCTGTACGTGCTCCTCATCCTCCTCATCGTCGATATCTGATCCAACCACCTGCAGCAGATAAAGCAGAGGATGGAAGAGAGGATCAACTCCGTTCAGCAGCTAACTTTTACCCTAACCCACCTCTTCACCCTCCCAACCACCCTCCCAACCCAACCCACCCTCCACCACACCCCACCCTCACCTCGACCCTCTCACCCACCCCTCCACCCACACCCACCCGACCCTCCACCCTCCCTCCCTCCCAACCACACCCCTCCACCCTCCCACCTCTCTTCCCGACCACCCACCCACCCACACCCACCCACCTTCCCACCCGCACCCACTGCAGTAACTCACATCTTCATATCTAGGACACCTCCATTCAGCAGCTAACTTTTCTCTCCTACTACTTCTCCTCCTCCTGCTACTACCACTCCTCCTCTTCCTCCTCCTTCTACTACCACAGCTCACTCTCCTAGACTACTCCTACTATTACTACCTCTCACTTTTCTCTCCTCCTCCTACAATGGCTCACTTTTTTCTCCTACTATTACTACATCTCACTTTTCTCTCCTCCTCCTACTATGGCTCACTTTTTTCTCCTACTATTACTACATCTCACTTTTCTCTCCTCCTCCTACTATGGCTCACTTTTTTCTCCTACTATTACTACATCTCACTTTTCTCTCCTCCTCCTACTATGGCTCACTTTTTTCTCCTCCTCCTACTATGGCTCACTTTTCTCTCCTCCTCCTACTATGGCTCACTTTTTTCTCCTCCTCCTACTGCTACAACTTCTACAACAGCACACTGTTCTCTCCTACTCCTACTATTCCTACTCCTACTACTTCTACTACTACTTATAATTGTACTCCTACTACTATACCACTCCTCCTTCTCCTCCTCCTCCTATTACTACCACTATAGACACCTTGAATTTGTTTTTCAGTGAAAGAAGGACCCCTCCTGGAGGACCTTAACGTATAAATAAAATAACACTGGTTGCAATAACTGCTCCGCCCCCCGACCCCCTATATATCGGGCCAAGGATACGGCGCAGTTTTATTTTTGTGCGACGCGTTGCAAATTGGGCTCTGCCCCCCAGCCCCCCTATATCGTGCCAAGGATACGGTGCTACACCACAATCCGCAACTGGACCTTCAGAGCGCTGACAAAAAGATACCTTGCTGCAGTTACTCACAACTTCGTATCTAGGTCTGTCTTCCTTGTCCACCCACTCCTCCGACCTCCCACCCACCTCTTCACCCTCCCAACCCAACCCACCCTCCTAACCACACCCACCCTCACCTCGACCCTCTCACCCACACCCACACCTCCACCCTCCCACCCCTCCACCCACCCAACCCTCCACCCTCCCTCCCTCCCGACCACACCCCTCCACCCTCCCATCTCTCTTCCGACCACCCACCCACACCCTCCACCCACCCACACCCACCCACCTTCCCACCCGCACCCACTGCAGTAACTCACACCTTCATATCAAGGTCTGTCTTCCTTGTCCACCCTCCACCCACCTCACCACCCTCCCACCCACACCCCTTCCCCTCCCAACCACACCCCTCCACCCGCACCCACTTCAGTAACTCACATCTTCTTATCTAGGTCTGTCTTCCTTGTCCACCCTCCCACCCTTCCATCCTCTCACACACCCCTCCACCCTCCCGTCCCCTTCACCCACCTCTCCACCCACCCACCTTCCCACCCGCACCCACTGCAGTAACTCACATCTTCGTATCTAGGTCTGTCTTCCTTATCCACCCTCCCACCCCTCCACCCACCCACCTTCCCACCCGCACCCACTGCAGTAACTCACATCTTCGTATCTAGGCCTGTCTTCCTTGTCCACCCTCCCACCTCTCCACCCACCCACCTTCCTACCCGCACCCACAACAGTAACTCACATCTTCGTATCTAGGCCTGTCTTCCTTGTCCACCCAGCCTCTCGTGAGAATGAAGTCCTTGAGGAATTTCTCGTTGGGGTCTTTGTCGGCCTGGAAGTACTCACTCCACAACTGCAGCGTGTGATGGTGGTGTGGTGGGGTGTGTAGGTGTGTGTGTTGGTGCGTGTGGGTTTGTGTTGGTGTGTGTGTGTGGTGGAGGTGGTGGTGTGTGTGTGTGTGTGTGTGTGTTGGTGTGTGTGTGTTTGTGGTGGGTTTGTGTGTGTGTGTGTGTATGTGTGTGTGTGTGTGATTGTGTGTGTGTGTGTGTGTGTGTGTTGTGTGTGTGTGTGTGTGTGTGTGTGTGTGGGTGTGTTGTGGGTGGGGTGGGGGGGGATAGGTGTCTGTGTTGGTGTGTGTGTGTGAGAGAGTGTGCGTGTAGGTGTGCGTGTAGGTGTGTGTAGGTGTGTGTGTGTGTGCGGAGAGGAGGGGTGAGGCACAGAACGAGACTTTACAACTGCAGGGTGTGATGGTGGTGTGGTGTGGTTATGATGGTGGTGTAGAGTGGTTATGGTGGTGGTGTGGTGGTGTGTGTGGTGGTGTGTGTGGTGGTGGTGGTGGTGGGGGGGGGGGGGGGGCAGGGTTGAAGGGAGAGGCACAGAACGAGGAGGGGGTGGGTGGGAGGGTTGATGGTTGGGTGGGTGTGTGATAGCTTGGAGTTGAGTGGGTGAGTGGGTGGGTGAGTGAGTGTGGAGGTGGGTGATGATAGCTTGAAGTTGAGTGGGTGGGTGTTGATAGCTTGAAGCTTAGTGGATGAGTGGGTGAGTGGGTGAGAGTCACATAACAAGAGGGGGGGGGGATGGGTGGGTGGGGGGGGGGGTGAGTGATGATGGCTTGAAGCTTAGTGGGTGAGTGGGTAAGTTGGTGGGTGTGTGGGTGATGATAGCTTGAACTTGGATGAGTGAGTAGGTGGGTGAGTAGGTGGGTGGGCGGGTGGGTAGGTGGGTGGGTGAGTGGGTGATGATAGCTTGAAGTTGAGTGGGTGAGTGGGTGGTCAGTGTGTGCGTGGGTAGGTGGGTGGGTGGGTGAGGTTGAGTACTATATACTGTCCTGAATGCGCAATCATCCGCAATATATCAAATATAGTAGACTTCATGGGAGATTGGGAGTCCTGTCTACTGCCACCCACCCACCCACCCACCGACCGACTGACCGACTGACCGACCCACCCACCGACTGACCCACCGACCGACTGACCGACTGACCGACTGACCGACCCACCGACTGACCCACCGACCGACTGACCGACTGACCGACCCACCCACCGACTGACCCACCGACCGACTGACCGACTGACCGACCCACCCACCGACTGACCCACCGACCGACTGACCAACCCACTGACGACCCACCCACCCACCCACCGACATCGAGTTGATCAATTTGTGACGTGTCGCAATAAAAAAACTCCCACCTTCTTTTCCTTGTTATCGGCCTTGGGGACTTTCATTCAGGAGCGGGGCGGTCCTCACCGTCAAGGCCATCGTCATCACTGCTGTCCGGGTAAAAACAAAAAAACGTCGCGATGCAAGGCCCATTTCCGGCAAACATTCACACCGGGGGGTCGCACCGGCGTCGCATCGAGTCGCTCAATTTCCAACACATCGAAAAGAAAAACCTCCCACCTTCTTTTCCTTATTATCGGCCTTGGGGACTTTGCCTTTAGGAGCAGGGCGGTCCTCGTCATCATTGCCATCGTCATCACTGCTGTTAACCTGTCGAGCAGCTCTTTTAGGCAGCACACCTCCAAAAGCCTCATCCCTCCCTTTCAATTCTCCTGCACAGTTAAAGTTGAAATTTACCGGTGGGTGGCGGGGGGGGGGGTGAGGAGGTGGGTGGAGATGGGTGGGTGGGTGGGTGGTGGAGCAAGAGTGAGTGGGTGGGTGGGTGAGGCGGTTGGGTGATGAGTGGGTGGGTGGATGAGTGGGTGGGTTGGAAGGAGTGAGTGGGGGGTGGGTGAGGAGGTTGGTGATGAGTGGGTGGTGGGTGGGTGGGTGGAAGAGTGAGTGGGTGGGTGGGTGAGAGTGGGTTGATGAGGGGTGGGTGGCTGAGAGGGTGGGTGGAGAGTGATTGGTTGGGGATGGTTGGGTGAGGCGGGGGTTGATGAGTGGGTGGGTGGTTGAGGAGGTGGTTTGATCAGGGGTGGGTGGGTGCGGTGGGTGGAAGAGGCGTGGGGGGTGGTGAGGAGGGGTGTGAGTGGGTGTGTGGATGAGAATGTGTGGGTGGACGCCGTGAGTGGGTGGGTGGGTGCGGAGGTGGGTTGCTGAGTGGGTGGGTTGGTGGTGGGTGGAAGAGTGAGTGGGTGGGTGGGTGTGAGGAGGGGGTTGATGCGTGGGTGGTGGATGAGTGGGTGGGTGGAAGACGTGAGTGGGTGGGAGGTGGGTTGAGGAGGTGGGTTGATGAGTGGGTGGGTTGGTGAGGAGGTGGGTTGATGAAGTGGGTGGGTGGATGCGTGGGTGCTGAGTGGATGAGGGGTGGGTGGGGTGTGTGCTGAGCGGTTGTGGTGGGTGGTTGATGAGTGGGTGGGTGTATGAGTGAGTGGGTGGATGAGTGGGTGAAGGAGTGGTGTGGTGGCTGAGGGTGATGTGGTGGTCGATGAGTGGGTGAGTGGGTGGATGAGTGGGTTGATGAGTGGATGGGTAAAATAGTGGGTGAGTGGGTGGGTGGGTGGATGAGTGGGTTGATGAGTGGGTGGGTGGATGAGTGGGTGAGTGGGTGGGTGGGTGGATGAGTGGGTGGGTAAAAGAGTGGGTGGGTGAGAAATGATGGCTTGGAGTTGGGTATGAAATCATATACACATGTTAAGAAACTAAAAACGATGTAAACATTGTTTAAACAACTAAAAAAAAACTCCATCTTCCAACACTATTTAGATAATGCTCCCCAACTCCTGATCAAACGCTTTCGAAAATGCTTGTTGGAGGCCCTCTTGTTCGGCATCATAAGCCTTGGCAGGCTTCTAGGATGACCTGTCCAATTCGTCTGCGTCCTCATCCAAATCCGGTGTCAAAAAACACAGCACCAACCAGGTAGAGGATTTTCCAAAGCCCAAAGCATACCAAAGGAAATAACGCACACATGCAAAAAAAGGCCAAGTCAAAACAAGCACCTCCATCCTCAAACACTTATTTGATAATGGGCCCCACCTCCTGATCGAAAGCCCAAAGCATACCAAAGGAAATAACGCACACATGCAAAAAAAGGCCAAGTCAAAACAAGCACCTCCATCCTCAAACACTTATTTGATAATGGGCCCCACCTCCTGATCGAAAGCCCAAAGCATACCAAAGTATGTCATGTGCACATGTAACAAAAGTAAAAAAGGCATGTAATAAATAAATAAATAAATAAATAATGTAAAAACAAATTAAAATAAACACATCCATCCGCCAATGAGCCACTAATTAGATAATGCGCCCCACCTCCTGATCAAAAGCCCTAAGCATACATATAATCATACACACACGTTACAAAAGTAAAAGAGGCATGTAAAAAGTTAATAAATGTAAAACCAGCAGGAAACGAACAACTCCATCCTCCAATGAGCCACTAATTAGATACTGCTCCCCACCTCCTGATCAAAAGCCCTAAGCATACATATAATTATAAACACATATAACAAAAAGTAAAAAAGGCATGGGTGGATGAGTGGGTGGAAGAGTGGGTGGTTGGGTGAGAGATGATAGCTTGGAGTTGGGTATGAAATCATGTACACTTATAAACAAACTAAAAAGGGCCTGTAAAAATGTTAAACAATTCAAAAAAGAAAAAAATGTTAAACAATTCAAAACAAAAAAGTAAAAATGTTAAAACGATTCAAAACAAACACTTCCGTTATCCAATAAGCTACTATCTAGATAATGAACCACACCTCCTGATCAAACGCTTTCAAAAAAGCTTTTCGGAGGCCCTCTTGTTCAGCATCATATGCCTTGGCAGGCTTCTTGGACGACCTGTCCACTTCCTCGGCGTCCTCATCCACCTCCTCAGGACCATGCTTGAGCAACTGCATACAGGAATGGTAAATAAATAAATAAATAAATAAATAAATAAATAAATGAATAAATAAATAAATACATGAATTAATTAATGGTACTACTTATTACGAGGCGTGAGCTTGAGGGGGGCAGCCGGTTTGCTTGCAATGGGGCCAATCACCACCAATAATAGTGCAACGATTGTTGCTAGGGATGCCAAACATGATAACGTACAATTTCGATAATCGTACAATTACAATGGCGGCAACGCAATTTTGGGGGGGATTTGTTTTCAGTTCATTATGTGGGCTTCTTATAGCTTTATGGGTTAAGGCCTCATCCAGGGACAGGTCATAGCTTTATATAGGTTTATAAGGCCATGCAGGCCCAAAGATTTTGGTTCTTTATGGCGGCGATTGGGGCCAAAACATGGTCAAAAGTAGTGGAAGCTATATATAGCTTGACAAGTTCTATGCAGCCTCGCCTGCGGCGCTAAAAAATGGCGGAGAGTGATCGCGACGGAGCGACAGGTGGCAACGGAAGAGAGTTAGTTACGAGACCGTTGGCTCACATGTCAGGCTTCATCACAATAAGATGGTGGGTGGGTCGGTCGGTCGAACGGACAAATGGGTAACACTGGGGGCTCCCGCCCCCCAGAAGGGAGGCTCCGCCAAAAACAATCTCTGGTGGCAACCATACGAAAATTTCCGGATACAATGTATAGTGTTGCATGGTGCATTTATTTATATTGTGTCGCTTGGTGCTAGTTGAACAAACAGCCTGGAGATAGATAGAAAATATAGGGTGAAGTTTAAAAACATCAGTACAATACTTCCGAATACAATGAATTGTGTTGCATGGTGCATTTACTTATTTTGTGTCGCTTGGTGCTAGTTGAACGATAGCCTGGAGATAGCTAGAAAATATAGGGATAAGATTAAACACCATCACACTGCCTGTTATCACCTGTTGGGCAAGTACATTCTTGAGGTACAGTTTCTTCTTCACAGGATCCCAGGGCGATGGTCAAACACCATCACACTGCCCTTGATCACTTATTGTATTTGGAAATTTATTTATTTATATTGTGTTGCTTGGTACTTGTTGAACGGCAGCCTGGGGATAGCTAGAAACTATAGGGTGAAGTTTAAACACAATCACCAGGGCCTTTTTTTCAGATCTGAAAGTTTTTTTTTTACTAGCTGTACGGTTTTAAGCCTCCTCCAGGGACAGCGTTTTAGTGCTTTATATAGCTTTTATAGTCTTTTATGGCTTATTGGGGCCACTTAGTGGGAGGAGGAGGGGTGGGGTGGGGTGGGGGGGTGGGGTGGGGGGGACATTTCTACACTAATGTTCCAAAGTGGGTCAAAACTAGGATCGCTGAGAATAGAAAAAGCCCCTGACCTATCACCACTTGCCCTCATCACTGTTGGGCCAGTACATCCTTGAGGTACATTTTCTTCTTCACAGGATCCTCTTTAGGCGCCTTCTTGCCACCCTCCTCATCCTCGTCATCAGAGGGCGCCTTAAAAAAATGGATGTCGTGACGCGGGCGTTGTGACGGGAGTGATGGGGGGTGGGTGGGCGTTGGGGTGTGAAGGGTGGGGGGTGGGTTATGTGGGGGGAAGGGTGGGGGGGTGGGCGTTGGTGGGGGGAAGGGTGGGGGGGTGGGCGTGGTGGGGGCAGGTGGGGGGGTGGGCGTGTGGGAAGTTGTGTGGTTGTTGGGGGGGAGGTGTGGTGTGTGAGTGAGTGTGTGTGTGTGTGTGTGTGTTGGGGTTGGGTGAGGTGGGGAGGGTTTGGGCGTGGGTGTGGGCGCGGGTGTGGGGAGGGGGAGGGGGGGGTGGGTGTGGGGTGTGTGGGGAAGGGAAGGGTGTGGGGGGGGGCGTGGGGGCCAGTGTGGGTGTGGGAAGAGAGTGGGTGGGTGTGCGGGAATGGTGTGGGTGGGTACGGGGTGTGAGTGTGGGTGTGGGGGAAGGGTGTGGGTGTTGGGTGCGGGTGTTGATGTGTGGGGAAAGGTTGTGGGTGTGGCGTGGGTGTTGGGCGTGGGTGAGTGGGAAGGGTGTGGGCGTGGGTGTTGGAAGGGTGTGGGTGAGTGGCGAGGGTGTGGGCGGGGTGTGGGCGTGGGTGTGGGTGAGTGGGGAGAGTGTGGGCGTGGTTGTTGGAAGTGGTTGTTGGAAGTTGAAGAGAGGGATGGGGTTTACGAAAAGGATATAGGCAGGGTAGAACATACGTGTCGGTATTCCGGTACTGGGGTATTTTCAAATCGGTATACCGGAGCCCCCAAATCATGTGGCAGGTTGCACGAGTACCCAAGTCAACAAGTGGGGAAGGGGAAGTTTGTGTGGGGGGCCAGTGTGTTGTGGTTGGGTGTGTGTGCTGTAGGGGGGTGGGGGTGGGGTGGGTGTGTGTGTTGTGTGTGTGTGTGTGTGTGTGTGTGTGTGTGTGGGGGGGGGGGCGGTGGAGAAAGAGGATTGAAGAGAGGGATGGGGTTTACGAAAAGGATATAGGCAGGGTAGAACATACCGGTCGGTAGTCCGGTATTGGGGGTGGTATTTTCAGGTTCGGTATTCAGTAGCCAAAAAAATCCTGTGTAGCAGGTTACCATGTTCCAAAGCATCAAGTGGGGAAGTTGTGTGTTGTGTGGGGGGGTGGTGGGTGGGGTGGGGGGGGGGTTGGGGGGTTGGGTGTGGGTTGGGGGTGTTGGGGGTGGGTGTGTGGGGTGGGGTGGGGTGTGGGGTGTGTGGGGTGGGGTGTGGGGTGGGGAGGGGTGGGGGGGGTGGGTGGTGTGGGGTGGGGTGGGGTGGGGTGGGTTGGGTGGGTGGCGGTGGGGTGGGGTGTGTGTGTGTGGCGTGGGGGTGGGTGGGGTGGGTGGGTGGGGGGTGGGGTGGGGGGGTGGTTGTGGGAGGGGGGTGGGTGGGGGTGGGGTGGGGGGGTTGGGGGTGGGGTGGGGTGGGTGGGGGACGCGAAGGATTGGAGCTGGTTGAACGTTGACAAGTCACGAAGAGTGGGGGAGGTGTGGGGGGGGGACGGTGGGGGTGGGTGGGTGGGGGTGTGGGGGGGACGGTGGCGAAAGAGGACCGAAAGCGAGGATGGGGTTACGAGAAGGATGTAGTGTTGAACGGTAACAATATCAACAATGACAACAACAGCTTCCTACTTGGCTTGCACTCGTTACTCAGGAGGTAGGATGCAGTTTGTTTTCCGACGACGTGTTGCTACTGTATCATGCTTTCATTCATTCTGTTGTTGCACGGCGACACATGGGATCGGCGCTGCCCCCCAAACCCCTTGTTAACAGAGCCCACGTTGTAAATGGATTTCCTTCACATCATGTAAAGAGAGTCACTTATCAAGCCCCCCCCCCCCACCCAACCACCCACCACACCACCACCCAACCCACCCACCCACAACCCCACTGCCCCCCCCACACACAAAAACAACACACACCCACACCTGTCCCTCCCACTACATCGCTGGGGGGCTGGGAATACATCTTGTTTAAAAAGAAGCCCACTTGTAAATGGGCCGGGATAGTCAGCCTTTCTCAGCAGGGGATCCGCAATGTCGGCCTCCCTCTGTTTAAGAGCAATGTAGCATGTCATCGAGGAAACAAGTATGGGAGTGTGGGGGTGGGGGTGGGGGTGGGGTTGGGGGTGAGGGGGGTGAGGGTGTGGTGAGGGTTAGGGTGTATTGAGGTGGTTGGGAGGGTGTAGGGGTCCTGTGAGGGTGCGATGTGTATGTGGGAGGTGTGGTGAGGGTGGGGGGCGTGGGGAGTTGAGGATGGGGGGAGGGTGTGACGTGTGGGGTGGATGTGGGGGTGGGGAGAGTGGATGGGAGATGACTCCCGACCAACTCTATTCCCAACACAGCTCCATTCCTGGAGCCCACCCCCACCCCCCCCCCCTCCCCACCCCCCCCCACCCCCCCCCCCCCCACCCCCCCACCCACCCCCCCCCCCCACCCCCACCACCCCCCCACCCCCCCCCCCCCCCCCCCACCCCCCCACCAACCCACCCCCCCCCCCCCCACCCCCCCCCCCCCCTCCCCCCCCACCCACCCCCCCACCTCCCCCCCACCCCCCCCCCACCCCTGCAGAATCCAAGAATCCTCTTGCTACCATACAACTTCTTTCTTGAAAAGCTTGTGCCGCCCCCACCCCCACAGGACTCCTATGCGTGGCCCGACCTGAATAGCGTTAGAGTGTCCTTACCCACCCCTCCCCCCACACCACCACCCACCCCCCCAACCACCCTCCCTGCCCACACCAATATCACCACAAACAACACATCTCTTGCTGTCCATAACTCTTCTTCGATGGGAGAGGTGGAACCGGCCGCGGGCAAAAAAGATCACAACACTAACACAAAATAAAAAAAACCACCAAAAAAACCCACCAACAAGACTCGGGCTGGAAATACCGAGGTAGTGAGCGGGGAAGAGAGAGCCAGGCGACTTGCCAATAACGAGCAAAAACCAACACCCACAAACCCAAAAACCAACACAAAAAACTAAGTGCTGGGACAGAAAGAGAAGGCGCTTGGAGCGAGTTATAAGGGTACTAGCCCCCAAACCCAACCACACCCCACACAACAAACAAAACCAAACACACCACTAATGTCGATGGAAAGAAAGCTGCGGAGAGCTGATAGAGAGTGCTATCCACAAACACACCCCAACACCCCACACCTAACGCTCCCCCCCCCCCCCCCCACCCCAACCCACCCCCCCCCCCCCCCCCCCACCTACAACCCCACCCACCCCCTCACCCCCCCCCCTCCCCCCCCCAACCCCCCACCCCCCCCCAACCCACACCCCCTTTCCTTCCTGCTGAATATATTATGTCCATACCTCTTATTGCTTGCAGCGCTATCCTGCCCCCCCTCCTTGCCCCCCTCCCCCCACCCACCCACCCACACCCCCCTCTATTGCGTCCACTTACCTTTCTTCACTTGAAGAGCTGTCCCGCCATGGGACAATAAGCACATTACGGTTGGTAGCACGTATTGTTTGTTTGCTCACCGACACACACCCCAAGCCCCCCCCCCCCCCCCCCCCCCCCCCCCCCTCCCCCCCCCCCCCCCCCCCTACCCCCCCCCCCCCCCCCCCCCCCCACCCCACCCCCCCCCCCACCCCCCCCCCCCCCCCCCCCCCCCCCCCCCCCCCCCCCTCCACACACCCACCACCACATACACCAGTAATTATTGCGCTATACCTCTTTCCTTGAGAGCAGTCCGTGCAAGGACTATAAGTATCGTCGGTCGGTAGCACGACGACGCTCCACGCACACATACCCCGAACCCACCCCCACCCCCCACCCACACGCACGCAACGCACCACAACAACACCACTAATATTGCTGCCCATAACCTCTTCTTCACTTGAAGAGCTGTCCTAGCCAGGACCATAAGCATCATTACGGTTGGTAGCACGATGTTGCTCACGCACACACACCAAGCCCCCCCCCCCCCCCCCCCCCCTCACACACACCACCCACACCACCAGTAATATTGCTGCCCATACCTCTTCTTCGCTTGAAGAGCAGTCCTTGCAAGGACTATAAGTATCGTCGGTCGGTAGCACGACGACGCTCACGCACACATACCCCGAACCCCCCCCCACCCCCCACCCACACGCACGCACGCACCACAAACAAACACCACTAATATTGCTGCCCATACCTCTTCTTCACTTGAAGAGCTGTCCTAGCCATGACCATAAGCATCATTATGGTTAGTAGCACGATGTTGCTCACGCACACACCCCAAGACCCCCCCCCCCCCCCCCCCCCCCCCTCACACACACACACACCAGTAATATTGCTGCCCATACCTCTTCTTCGCTTGAAGAGCTGTCCTCACCAGGACCATACGTATCATTACGGTCGGTGGCACGACGTTGCTCACGCAGTGCCTGCGCCTTAAACTTTGCAGCTTTCTCAGGATGCAATGCTTCGAGGCGATGCAGCTCCTCACGCTCCTTGTTATGCTACGAGCATTTTGAGTGGTGCAGGGTTTGAGGATGACGGATGCTGAGATGTACTAGGGCATAGGATGGCGCAGGGTTTGAAGATACGAGGATATTGTGAGGTACAAGGTTATTGAGAGGTACAAGGTTATAGGGTGGTGCAAGGTTTGAGCATACAAGGATATTGAGGTGACATACTTAAATGAATTTACATTGTGTGTGTGTGAGTTTGTGTGTGTTTGTGTGTGCTTGTTTGTGTGTGTGTTTGTGAGTGTGAGTGTGCATGTTTGTGTGTGTGTGTTAGAGTGCGTTTGTATGTGTGTGTTTGAGTGTGTGTGTGTGTGTGTGTGTGTGTGTGTTAGAGTGTGTTTGTGTGTGTGTGTATGTGTGTGTATGTGTGTGTGTGTGTGTGTGTTTGTGTGTGCTTGTTTGTGTGTGTGTGTTTGTGAGTGTGAGTGTGCATGTTTGTGTGTGTGTGTGTGTGTGTTAGAGTGCGTTTGTATGTGTGTGTTTGAGTGTGTTCGTGCGCGTGTGTGTGTGTGTGTGTGTTAGGGTGCGTTTGTGTGTGTTAGGGTGTGTGTGTAGAGTGTGTTTGTGTGCGTGTGTGTTTGAGTGTGTGTGTGTGTGTGTGTGTGCGTGTGTGCGTGTGTGTGTGTCAGGCAGAACCTTCAGGAAACCACTGAGCTTAACACTCCCCCATCCTACTCTCATGCCACAATACCTCTACACGCACACCCATATAATAACGAATGCCTATATCATAACTCCATCCACAGTAACCTGGACAGGCAGCCATGCCGACAGCCTACCTCTCTTCCATCCTACCCACATCCCGAAAAGCCTGAACACCCTGCTGTCCCGTCCCTCTCAACCGACTCACTTCAAAACGCTTCGCGAATTCCTTGTTGACAGTGAAGTCGCCTATATCGGCAGCATCGTCCCCGTCGTCCAAGAGAGACTTCCCCATTATGAGCAAGAAAGGAGCAGCGGCGAAAGTTGCGGGCTTGTCCTAAAGGAATAAGAATGGAAGGCGCCACTAGCGGGGGGGCTTAAGTAAAATAAACCCACTGTGCAGATAACATCTGCAGGAGGTGCTTGGGGTATGATTCAGAAACGCTGAGGAATGCAATTCGAGTAAGCAAGTGTCTCGCTCTCGCATGCATGCTGGATGTCTCGGGTCCGGCTGCTGGCTGCTACCGGTGTCGGTTGATTCGGTTAATCCTACACGAGTCGTTGGCAACCAGGTTGGTTAACAAACTCGGTTTGGCGGGAAGTCGTTAGATCCGACGACCGAACAACCGCAACAAATCAACAATTGGACGTTTTCCCTCGCATCTGTCTTTCTGTCCATTTCCTCACAGCATCCATCAGCGTCGTCCTCATGAGTAGTTTATCCAATGCAAATGCACCGGCTGTGCAGACGGGAGCGCTTGGCGAACGCGAGGTTGAAAGCACGCCCGCTGTCGATGGCCCCGATGCCGTAGCAGTAGGCTATCCTGTCGAGACTATCTCTGGTAACTACGGAGCCATCGTACCAGCGGACGGATTCGGGCAGGAGGAGGATGGATGGCAGCGTCCCTCGGATTTTGACATTGTCAAGCACGAGAATAACTTGAGGTGAGCATTCACTTCAATTTAACCCTGGCTGGCACTGTATGCATGTCACCACTCATATTTGTAAGGCCCACGTTGCAATGTTGATTGTGTTTTGATTTCCCTATGCAAATGCATGTTACAGTGCAGGGGTAGCCTACTAGGCTACAGAGACCTGCCCAACCCCTTATAATCCAGACAATTTCTAGATTAACAGGAGGGGCTAATAGACTCAAGCACTAGGGTGGTTGGGCTCAGACCTCCAGTGCATCAAACGGGCTGCTCCCTCAACATCCTGCCTCGCCTCAAGGCATAACATGTATTATTTACCGCTAGACACAGCATATCATATTCTGAGTACGAACTAGGTGATTTGTGTGTGTGTGTTGCGGGGGGGGGGGGGGGGGGAAGGGGGATCGAATATTTGTTTGCTTTGGTGCATACATATGGACCGGTATATCATATGATGTAGACCAAAGGCGAGTCTGATATCATACAAACTGCATCCCATGATATTGCATGTAAATGGTAACTTTAGCCTCAGTCAGACTGCTGGCATCATCTGTGATCATATGATGACATGATATAATATGATATCAGATTGCTCTTCCCTATTCATGGTCAGTGGCTTCTTATGTGTGATCAACATTTCCATGCAGGGCTGAAGTAGCTGAAACGTTGCCCTATGTAGCTGAGAGAGAGCCCTTAGAGGGGTTGAATGCAGGTGAGCACGAAATACAGAAATGTAATACAAACACAAAATCAATAATTTGAATACAAGCATGGCAATGAGGTTTTCATATTCAAGATCACTAAGCATGCATCTGGCTGAAGTAGCTGACACTTTGCCCTATGTGGCTGAGCGAGAGCCCTTGGGAGTTGAAGGCAGGTGAGCACGAAATAAAGATCATTATATGACCACAAAATAAATAATCTTAATACGAACACAAAATAAATAATCATAATATGAACAGAAAATAAATAATAATAATAATATGAACACAAAATAAATAATCATAACATGAACACAAAATATATAATCATAATATGAACCCAAAATAAATAATAATAATATGAACACAAAATAAATAATAATAATATGGACACACAAGAAATAATCATAATATGAACACAAAAGAAATAATAATAACATGAACACAAGATAAAGAGTCATAATATGAACACAAAATAAAGAATCATAATATGAACACAAAATAAATAATCATAACATGAACGCAAGATAAAGAATCATAATATGAACACAAAAGAAATAATAATAATATGGACACACAAGAAATAATCATATTATGAACACAAAATAAACAATCATAATATGATCACAAAATAAATAATCATAACATGAACGCAAGATAAAGAATCATAATATGAACACAAAATAAATAATAATAATATGTCCACACAAGAAATAATCATATTATGAACTCACAAGAAATAATCATAATATGGACACAAAATAAATAATCATAATATGACCACAAAATAAATAATCATAATACGGACACAAAATAAATAATTATAATATGAACACAAAATTCATAATCATAATATGTACACAAAATAAATAATAATAATAAGATGAATGCAAAATAAATAATCATAATATGGACACACAAGAAATAATCATATTATGAACACAAAATAAATAATAATAATATGGACACAAAATAAATAATCATAATATGGACACAAAACAAATAATCGCAATATGAATATAAATGAGTATTCGAAATATGAGCACAAAATAAATAATAATAATAATACGAATACAAAATAAGTAATATGAATACAAGCATGGCAATGAGGTTTTCATGGTCAAGACCACAAAGCATGCATCTGGCAGAGCCACCTGTCCTTACTTAACCCACACAACCTTGACACAACCACTTTTCATTTTTTGTGCACAGAATTTGAGCATGGCAATGAAGTTTTCCTGACCAAGATCACAAAGCATGCATCAGGCAGCGCCACCTGTCCTTAATTCACCCACAGAACCTTTACACAACCAGTTTTCATTTTTTGCGCTGAATGCGAGCATGGCAATGGGGTTTCCTGTCCAAGACCACAAAGCATGCATCTGGCAGAGCCACCTGTCCTTACTTAACCCACACAACCTTGACACAACCAGTTTTCATTTTTTTGTGCACAGAATATGAGCATGGCAATGAAGTTCTCCTGACCAAGATCACAAAGCATGCATCAGGCAGCGCCACCTGTCCTTAATTCACCCACAGAACCTTTACACAACCAGTTTTCATTTTTTGCGCTGAATGCGAGCATGGCAATGGGGTTTCCTGTCCAAGACCACAAAGCATGCATCTGGCAGAGCCACCTGTCCTTACTTAACCCACGCAACCTTTACACAACCAGTTTTCATTTTTTGTGCACAGAATATGAGCATGGCAATGAAGTTCTCCTGACCAAGATCACAAAGCATGCATCAGGCAGCGCCACCTGTCCTTAATTCACCCACAGAACCTTTACACAACCAGTTTTCATTTTTTGCGCTGAATGCGAGCATGGCAATGAAGTTTTCCTGCCCAAGATCACAAAGCTTGCATCTGGAAGCGCCACCTGTCCTCAATTCACCCACAGAACCTTTACACAACCAGTTTTCATTTTTTTGCGCTAAATGCGAGCATGGCAATGGGGTTTCCTGTCCAAGACCACAAAGCTACAGCAAACGTGCACCTGTCCATCATTCACCCACACAATCTACACGACCAGTTATCATTTTTGTGTGCAGAAAATGAGCATGGCAATAAGGTTTTCCTGTTCAAGATCACAAAGCATGCATCTGGCAGCGCCACCTTAATTTGCCCATACAACCTTTACACAACCCAAATAACCACTACATGACCCCATATTGACAGCAATGGTGCTGTTGGTGCCGTTGACCCCTTATTCACAACATTGGTGCCGTTGATGCACATAATACAAATCTGAATTTTAATTGGCAATGGGGTTTTCCTGCTTAAGATCACAAAGCATGCATCTGGCAGCGCCACCTGTCCTTTATTTACCCACGCAATTTAAATTCAAATCACTAGGTGGCCCTCTATTGACAACATTGGTGGCATTGATGCTCATACTGCGAGCATGGCAATGGGGCTTTTCTGTTCAAGATCACAAAGCATGCATAAGGCAGCGCCACCTGTCCTTCATTCACCCACACAACCTGCACACGACCTATTTCCATTTTTCGCACAGATTAAGAGCATGGCAATGGGGGTTTCCTGTTCAAGGTCACAAAGCATGCATCAGGCAGCGCCACCTGTCCTTCATTCACCCACACAACCTGCACACGACCTATTTCCATTTTTCGCACAGATTACGAGCATGGCAATGGGGGTTTCCTGTTCAAGGTCACAAAGCATGCATCAGGCAGCGCCACCTGTCCTTCATTCACCCACACAACCTGCACACGACCTATTTCCATTTTTTTACAGAATACGAGCATGGCAATGAGGTTTTCCTGTACAAGATCACCAAGCTACAGCAAACGTTCACCCACTTCCGACGTACACGCGGGGATGGGAACTGCTTCTTCCGTGCTTTCCTCTTCAGCTACATCGAGGGGCTGCTTAACTCACAGGACATGGATGAGTGCAACAGGTGAGGCTGACTAACATGTCCAGTACAATAGAAGGTGGTGTGTGTGTGAAGATATTTATAGAATTAATTAAAGTATGGCATAATATGTTTATATAATTAATTAAAGTATGGCTGCTTAACTCACAGGACATGGATGAGTGCAACTGGTGAGGCTGGCTAACTTCAGTTTTTTCAAATCTTAAAGTGGGTTTTTTCTAGCTTTATGGTTTTTTCTAGCTTTAGGCCTCCTCCAGGGACAGCGGTTGTAAAGCTTTTCACAGTTTTTTTGGGCCATTTGGGGCCAACGCTTTTTTATTTCTTATAGCATTGAGGGGCTGCTTAACTGGACGTGTATGAGTGCAACCGGTGAGGCTGGCTAATCACATCCGTGATTCCATGTGCAAAATACAATTTCCTGAAGGACCCCCAGCTAAAAAAGGCTGAAAGGAGCTTCCAAGCTTCGCGCTATGCTTCGCTTCACTCAGCACTAAAAACGTAATAAGGATCCTGTTCTAGGAGGAGGCAAAAACTAAATTGTTATAAGATTTCCTTTTATTGATTTGAAAACAAATCCCTGTGGCTGACATGTCCAGTACAGTACAATGTGGTGTGTGTGTAAATATAATTATATTATTAATTAAACTATGGCATACAATATTTATATTATCTGTTAAAGTATGGCTGCTTAACTCAGAGGGCATGGATGAGTGCAACCGGTGAGGCTGGCTAAGCAAGTTAGCGCAAATAAAAGGCACTGGTGCCCCAGTCTTTAAAGTACAAGGACCGCTCAGTAGCTGTAGTTTCTAGGAAACTTATTTTATGTCATTTATTAAACTATGGCTGCTTTCCTCAAAGGGCATGGATGAGTGCAACCGGTGAGGCTGGCTAAGCAAGTTAGGGCGAACAAAAGGCACTGGTGCCCCAGTCTTTAAAATACAAAGACCGCTCAGTAGCTGTAGTTTCTAGGAAACTTATTTTATGTCATTTATTAAACTATGGCTGCTTTCCTCAAAGGGCATGGATGAGTTCAACCGGTGAGGCTGGCTAAGCAAGATAGCGCGAACAAAAGGCACTGGTGCCCCAGTCTTTAAAATACAAAGACCGCTCAGTAGCTGTAGTTTCTAGGAAACTTATTTTATGTCATTTATTAAACTATGGCTGCTTTCCTCAAAGGGCATGGATGAGTTCAACCGGTGAGGCTGGCTAAGCAAGATAGCGCGAACAAAAGGCACTGGTGCCCCAGTCTTTAAAATACAAAGACCGCTTAGTAGCTGTAATTTCTAGAAAACTCATTTTCTGTTATTAATTCAACTATGGCTGCTTTCCTCAAAGGGCATGGATGAGTTCAACCGGTGAGGCTGGCTAAGCAAGATAGCGCAAACAAACAGCATTAGTGCCCCAGTCTAATAATAAAGAAATACAAAGACGGCTTAGTAGCTGTAGTTTTTCAGGAAATCGTTTTCTACTATTTATTAAACGATGGCATAAACAGGCATAAAACAAATTAAAGGCATTAAAGGCCTTAAAGGCATTAAAGGCATTAAAGGCATTAAAGGCTGTAAAGGCCTTAAAAGCATTAAAGGCATTCAAGGCATTAAAAGCATTTAAGGCCTTAAAGGCATGAAAGGCATTAAAGGCCTTAAAAGCATTAAAGGCATTAAAGGCATTAAAGGCTTAAAAGCATTAAAGGCATTAAAGGCATTAAAGGGCATTAAAGGCCGGGGCAGAGCAATGGGATGCAGAATAATTAGACAAGTATGTTACAAGTCTTGTAATACTTAATTTTATATGGGATAAAATATCGTTTGATAATACATGCCACCTTGAGGTAGGTCTTTAAAACAGGGGGGTGATTATATATCACTTTGGCGTCGCTGTTTGCACAAAAAAACTGTTTGGGGAAGAATGCTTAAGGTAGATTTTAGATTGTCTGGAGGTGCAGAGTTGGTATGGTGTTAGGGGAGCTTTGGGATGAGGGGGGGGGGGGCAGTCCAGAATGTTGCTAGGGAGGAGGGTGGGAGGTAAGGTGTGTGGGTGTGTGTGTGTGTGTGGGGGGGGGCACTGTTTCATTTTTAGACTACTCATCGCAGCTTCCCGTCAGCTCCAGTAGCCAACCTCCGGGTCAAACCCAATGCTTGAAGGTGCATTGGAATCCTTGTTATATCAGCTTTCAGACACACTAGCCAGCTTCAGGTTTGGCTCAAGGACAGGGAAAGGGAGCTGTTTAGAAGCTGCTACGCGTAGCCCAAAAAATAAACAGTGTGTATATGGGGTGTGTGTGTGTTGGGGGGGGGGGGGGGGGGGGGGGGGGGGGGTGGGGGGGGGGGTGGGGGGGTCACTGTCTGAGGATGTATGTATTTATGTAACAGTCCAGGGGTTGGCCCAATAGGCTAACAGGACTTGCCCAACCGCGACAGGAAGGGCTAAGAAGAAAAAGCATTGATGAACTGAACCCCAAACAATTATTTTTACTGACAGGGGCCCTGAGTTTTTGCAACAGTGATAATTTAATTATAAAATTATAGTTAAATCGTCATCCCACATGGGACGAAACCAACCCGACCATTGGGTGTTATGCCCCTTTGCTAGTTCCAAATTATTATATTATTCCATAATATTATTCCATAGTATTATTCCATAGTATTATAGTATTCCATATTATTATTTCATATTATTCCACATTATTTTAGTATTAGTATTCCATATTGTGATTCCATATTATTTTAGTATTCCATATTAGTATTCCATATTAGTATTCCATAGTATTCCATATTATTTTAGTATTCCATAGTATTATTCCATAGTATTCCATATGATTATTCCATATTAGTATTCCATATTATTTTAGTATTCCATATTAGTATTCCATATTAGTATTCCATAGTATTCCATATTATTTTAGTATTCCATAGTATTATTCCATAGTATTCCATATTAGTATTCCATATTAGTATTCCATATTAGTATTCCATATTATTATTCCATAGTATTCCATATTATTTTAGTATTCCATAGTATTATTCCATAGTATTCCATATGATTATTCCATATTAGTATTCCATATAAGTATTCCATTTTAGTATTCCATATTAGTATTCCATAGTATTCCATAGTGTTTAAGTATTCCATATTAGTATTCCATAGTATTCCATTTTATTATTCCACAGTATTCCATAGTATTTAAGTATTCCATATTATTATTCCATAGTATTCCATATTATTTTAGTATTATACTATTCCATATTATTACGGTATTCCATGTTATTATAGTATTATATTATTCCATATTATTTTAGTATTTAGGTAGTATTCCATTTTTGTATTCCATAGTATTCCAAATGATTGTAGTATTAAAACAGAACAGGGTGTGGGGATTTAGCCGCGTGGATTTAGCCGTGGCAGGGTGTGTGGATTTAGCCGCGTGGATTTAGCCGTGGGGATTTAGCCGTAGATGCCGTGTCAAGCTGTGTGATTCCGCCTACTGACTTCTTCCGGTGCGTCATCGCAGGTCCGTCACTCATACAACCGTACTCGTCACATGCATTTGCACTTCATCGTAGGTTCATCACTCATACAACTGGACTCATCACATGCGCCCGTACTTATCACATGCATCTGTGCTCATCAAATGCGTCCGTACTCATCACATGCGTCCGTACTCATCACTTGCGTCCGTACTCATCACATGCTCCCATTTTCATCACTTGCTCCCCTTTTTCCCCCCCAAGAACAATCACATGCGTCCATACCAATCACTTGCCTCCTCGCTCCCCGTTTTCCATCACATGCTCCTCCCCTGCTCCGTTTTTCATCACATGCGTCATACCTCATCACCACTTGCGCCTACTCCATCAACATTCTCATTCTCCCGTTTTCATCACATGCTCCCGTTTTCATCACATGCGTACGTACTCATCACAAGCGGCCGTACTCATCACATGCATCCGTACTCATCACATGCATCCGTGCTCATCACATGCATCCGTACTCATCACATGCATCCGTACTCATCACATGCATCCGTACTCATCACATGCATCCGTACTCATCACATGCATCTGTACTCATCACATGCATCCGTACTCATCACATGCATCCGTACTCATCACATGCATCCGTACTCATCACATGCATCCGTACTCATCACTGTCATCCGTCCATCACATGCCATCCTACCATCACAATGCATCCTCCGACTCATCACATGCATCCGTATCATCACATGCATCCGTCTCATCACATGGCATCCGGACTCAATCACACTGCAAATCCTTACTACGCATCACACGTGCATCCGTACTCTCACCTTTGCATCCGTACTCATCACATGCATCCGTACTCATCACATGCATCCGTACTCATCACATGCATCCGTACTCATCACGTGCATCCGTACTCATCACATGCACCAATCCGTATCATCACATCATCCGGTTACCTACACATGCATCCGTACGTCTATCACTCACTGCCAATACCGTGAACTCATCGTGCAGTTTGTAACCTGTGTCCAAGGGTGGCGAAGCAAGCTGATTGAGTCCGGATACCAAGAGATGGTTTTTGAAGATGCTCTGGACCACTTAGTAGAGACGGTGAGTGTGTGTGTACTCATCCACTCTTTCATGTGTGTGCGTACTCATCCACTCTTTCATGTGTGGGCTACTCATCTACTCTTTCATGTGTGGGCGTACTCATCCACTCTTTCATGTGTGGGCTACTCATATCCACGTCTTGCATGTGTGGCTTACTCTCCCCTCGCTCTTTCAGTTTGTGCTGTGCGTACTCATCACTCTTTCATGTGTGGGCTACTCATCCACTCTTTCATTCATGTGTGTGCGTACTCATCCACTCTTTTCATTTGTGGGCTACCCTCCACTCTTTCAATGTGTGAGCGTACGCATCCACTCTTTCATGTGTGGCTACTCATGCAGCTCCCCCCCCCCCCCCCCCCCCCCCCCCCCCCCCCCCCCCGCCCCCCCCCCCCCCTATCCAGCAAACACACAGCCACACACACACACCCACACCACACACACCCACACACACAAACCAGAACTGCGCTCCTCTGCTCTTCTTAGTGAGCGCAAAACCCCCCCCCCCCCCCCCCCCCCCCCCCACACACACACACCACACACACACACACACCACACACACCACACACACAAACCAAAGAAATGCTGCTCCTCTGCTCCTATTAGGTGAGCCCCATCAATCGCCCGACAAACCCGTTGTCGCAAGAATCGTTGGTGACTTCCTTCCGAGATGATGTGGGCTCCAATCTACTGGTCATGCTCCTGCGCTTCATCCCCCCACCACCACCACCACACACACACACCCCAAAGAAAAAACACCACACACAAACCAAAGGAAAAGCTGCTCCTCTACTCCTTTTAGGCGAGGGCCATCAATCGCCCCCCCCCCCCCCACACACACACACACCCCACACCCCCCCACACACACACCAAAGAAAACACCCCCCCTCCTTAGGTGAGCGCCATCAATCGCCCGACAAACCCGTTGACGCAAGAGTCGTTGGTGTCTACCTTCCGCGATGATGTGGCCTCCAATCTGCTAGTCATGCTCTTGCGCTTCATCACTGCAGCAGACGTGAAGCGACGAGAGGACTTCTTCTTCCCCTTCATCATGGTAGGTGCGAGAGAGAGAGAGAGAGAGAGAGAGAGAGAGAGAGAGAGAGAGAGGGTTTGTTACATAAACTCAGCAAATCACTGCCGAGACTGGACAGCAGCACAGCCTGCTGACCATCCAATTGCATAACACAGAAGCAGGAGGGTTTTGAAGGTACCCCCACAAAGGTGCCATCTCATTTTGCGACGAGAGGTGGGGTTCCACAATGCTCTTCTTCCCGCTTGAATGCATATGTACGACGATTGGTCTAGTGGTACACCAAATCGCTTAAACGAAGCAGGGTCGGGGGGGTGATTCCCCCTACGGTCACCTGAGCGTTGCAGGTCGTTGTCAACCACGATGGTAGCTTGTCCAGTCGAGGTGGTAGACCGTTCTCTGCCCGCGTACAATGGGTTCCCTTAATACCACGCCCCACCAGGCGTTATCATTACTTTGCATACGTACAACGCTCCCCTGGCCTCCATACATCCAATAGAACAAATAACACCAATAATAACAAATAATAGTAAAATTATAAGAATAAACGGAAGCTGCGAGCACGACCAAAACATGATCATAATAAAATGGTCATAATAAACAGACAAACACGAGCTGCGAGCACCACCACACCGCCAATGCTCTTCTCCTCGCTTCAGGGCATATGTGGGACGATCCCCTAATACACTAAAGCAAAACAAAATTGTTAACGCCTGGTGGGGAGTGGTATTAAGGGAGCCCTGTCTTACTGTGGCAAAGAACGGGCTGCTACTTGACCTGGGCAGTGCTACCATGGCGGTTGACAGGGACCCCGAACACTAAAGCGCACCCGGAGATATTTGAACCCAGCACTTTCTTCAGTCCAGCAAAATGATAAACCATTAAACCATTTGCCGAACTGGGATATACCAAATCAAACAAATATTAAATTCCACCGGGATACATACCTAAGCAAGCAAATATTACATTTTTATTATTTACCAAAAATAAATTTTAATTGCTTTGGTATTATTTATTTTTAAATAATACCAAAGCAAAAATATATTTTGCTTTGGTATTATTTACCAAAGCAAAATTTTAATTGCTTTGGTATATCCACCGGGATATATTAAATCAAACAAATATTAAACTCCACCGGGGTATATTAAATCAAACAAATTTTAAATTCCACCGGGATATATTAAATCAAACAAATATTAAATTCCACCGGGATTTATTAAATCAAACAAATTTTAAATTCCACCGGGATATATTAAATCAAACAAATATTAAATTCCACCGGGATATATTAAATCAAACAAATATTAAATTCCACCGGGATATGCCAAAGCAAGCAAATATTAAATTCCACATAACCCCCTGTCGACCCCCATGCAGTGAACACGTCAAATTATCAAACCACCGAATGCTCTTCAAACCACTCCAGTGCATGTACGACGATCCCCCGGCCTCCATCACAAATGATTATTATAGAGAATATATACAGAATCTGCGAGCACCGTCACAAAAGGAAAATGATAAAATTAGAATGATAAACAGAAGCTGCGAGCACCACCACACCGCCACTGCTCTTCTCCTCGCTTCAGGGCATGTACGACAATCCCCTGGCCTTCATACATACAATAGAACAAATCACAACAATAACAAACAATAATAAAATGATAATAACAAACAGAAGCTGCGAGCACCACCACACCGCCAATGGTTTTCTCCTTGCTTCAGGGCATGTACGATGATCCCCCGGCCTCCACGGAACTGTTCTGCCGGAGGCTGGTAGAGCCCATGGGTGAGGAGAGTGATCACATCCACATTGTCGCCCTTACCGAGGCGTTGACCGTGCCGTGTCGGGTGGTTTACCTAGACCGCAGTGGGGCGGACATGGGGGGAGGGGGGGGGGTCCGATCTAGACGCTACCATCCATGAATTTGTGCCGGAGGCATGTGCTCCTGGTGCCAAACCTCGCGTTACGGTCTTGTACCGACCAGGCCATTACGATGTCTTGTATTGATTCTGACAAAGATCCGATTTGATTGGATAGTTAAATGGTTTTTCAGCCAACTCTGGGCTGCTCACCGTCTGCCAATTCCAAGTCCCCCCGTGCGATACCCACGGAAATCAGGGAGCATACTAAGCGGACGCCTTGTATTGCCCTGGCCATTACGATGCCATGTATTGATTTTTAATTGTTACATGGTTCTTCAGCCAACGCTGGGCTGCTCACCGTCTTCCAATTCCAAGTCCCCCGTGCGAAACCCACGGAAACCAGGGAGCAACCGAAGCGGATTAGACAGTTTTCATACTTGTCCAGGTCCGCATACAAATGTGACGTGGTGACGCATGGAGATGTGAGAGGGGTTGGGTTCCAGGATTCCAAATCATAGCAATGCAGAAGTGAATCACCCTTATATGTGTTATACGGTATCACATTTATATGTGTGATTCAGAAGTGAATCACCCTTATATGTGTGAGCCTGAACTTGTTCGCATGGCTTCAGCCTGTGCCCTTGCTGATCTCAATATGGCTAGGAACCTACTGTTTTTTGTGTGCATTGCGTCGCCATTCCTTCGCTGCATGGCGACGCATGGGTCCGGCTAAACTAGTCAGAAATGCCCCTTTGAACCCCCGGACTCTGCGCTTTGCTCTCCGCGGGGTCCGGGGGGCAGCGCGTCGCACTGGGGTTGCACTGAGTAGGTCGATTTGCAACGCGTCACTCAAAAGAAGAAAAAGTGTAGGAACTGCGTCACACAGAAAGAGTGTAGATACCGCGAAGGCTACAGGAGCAAGTATGTGCCTGATTCTCTGATGCCCTTGAGATGTTGTACTCCTTAGAAGATTCCCAGGATTGTTGTAAACCGGATTATATACCGGCTACTGAGTTGCTCAGAGCAGTTAGTGTGTAGTCACCGACTGGCTCGGCACTGTGCACGTGTCCTTGTCATACCGTGCACCGACGGGCAGGACGACCGTAATGCCGCCGGCTGCGTATAACACGTCCGCTCATGCGGCATGGTAGTACTCCGTGAGTCGAACACTGATGCTGAGCTGGCATTTCTACAATAATTTGTACAACACAATTATTCCCGTAGGTGGTCTCGAGCCTCCGACCAATGGATGTCTTCCAGATGACAGATTTGCTATTTTGCTTTATAAGTACTTTCGGCTAACAACATTATAGCTGTTTCTGTCTGTTAAGAGATGAACTGCAGTACTGATGTACGTTGTGTGACCAAACTGCGAGATTGAAAAACAAGTGACCACTTGCACATGACGGACATGTGAGGGCATTCACTTGCCCGCCGATGTGGGCGGCATCTATAATGCGAAGGTGGCCGTGAAAACGAAACCTTGTCGGCCGTGGAAGCTGTCGAAAGGGACCTGCCGTCAGATCATCGTCGAAGCAAAACGAAACACCGAGGCAAGACGTACTGATTATAGTTTCGTCGTACTAATGTACTTTTGTACCCCGCTAACTTGTCGACTACGTTGTTCGACCGCTCTATTGAACAACAAGTACTGTAATCTATTTAGTAGCTACATCTCTCCGTCTCACGCATTATTGTCAGCGTGAACTACTAGGACACGAGTGCCTTCTTGGTATCTGATCAGATGCCAACAAGGTACTCGTGTCCTAGTAGTTCACACTGACACTCACTCACTACGAGCTTCCACAAGGATTAGGGTGGATTCCCATTGGGGCAGGATGGGTCTGGATGGGTCGTTAAGTACGGATAACCGACGACCCATCCAGTGTTTACCTTCCCATAGGGGTTTTGGATGGTTCGTATTTGTACGGATGTACTGACGAAATACCCATCCAGACGACCCATCCAAAAGCCAAAATCCATCCAGGCCCTCGACCGAGGTGTGGGTTGGATGGCTCTGGATGGGTCGCAAAATATCCGGCTTCTTCCGGCACAGTCCGGCATTGATCCGGCGACGGTCGCGCAACTGACGCGTATTGCTTTCTTCAACCGACCTGCTAGTTTCATTAGCCAGGAGTTTCCGAACTTTTGGATCACAGATCATCTTCGAGCAAGACAGAATCTGGGACATTCTCACAATTTCTTCTCCATTCGACGCCCCTTCTTCATTCTACTTTTTTTTTCCGTCTTTCATCGCTCTGCAACATGGCGACGGAAGGCTTATGGGATTATGCCACCGGAAGAGAGGCTACCGTAGAACAAGCAGCGCCTGCGCAAGCTATGGCGCCCGATCGAGAACGGTTTACAGCAGGAATAATTATGAAGAAAAGGAGCCGGAATAGCTCCATGGCTGACATGCTCATCGCGTGGAAAGATTGAAAGAAAGAAATGGACGCCGCGAGGTATGACTTCAGGTCGCGGAGTGCGGTCTTGAGAAGAGGAATAGATGGATCTAGGATGGATCAGCGCAAGAAATTGGACTGTCAACGATCGATCCGTCTTTTCTTGCGACTATTGATTGAAAGTACCTGCGAAGGTTCCCGGTGGTACATGCGTGTGTTGCTGCACCCATCCAGTCGCTTGCAATGGGAGTGCGTTTTGGATGGGTGGCCGTGTACGGATGCACACACCATCCAAAGAGCTCAACGACCCATCCAAAGGGCCCAACCGACAAATACCGACCCATCCAGTACTACAACCGACTTTACCCATCCAGTCCAATGGGAATCCACCCTTACTCTCTGGCCACCAATTGACATTGAGTTGTGGGACCGGTGAATCGTCAACCAGTAAACTGGAACAAAGTGGAGAAGGTCCTGTTTTCCAACCATCTTTCCTCTTACTACCGGTACAGCACCACGTCATCAGACACGTGTCCTAGAGCTAAAAGCTCTGGATCACAAGGAAGGAAGAATGTTGTGTAAATAAATAAATATTACGTTTTGTTACAAGGCGTGGGGTTGAGGGGGCCTGCCCGTTTGCTTTCACTGGGGCCAACCACAGAATGTAATGCACAGTACTTGGATGTTATCATCGTGGGAGGTGTGTGGTAAACATGAGATACCTGCTTATCTCGTCCTACATCATAAAGTGGTTCATACTACTTGACCTACTTGACCTACTTGAACTTGAACTTGAACTTAGATACCTTCAGTCAGCATTTTGGCTGCTCGCCGTCTTTGGCAGTAAGCAACATGTTTCCAGAAAAATGTTAGCGCAAACAAATCACTATTTCCCCCCTATTATTTCCTTGGTTCTCCTTGTTAAAGTTTGCCCACCAGGGGCTTATTCAGACTCCCTGACAAGGAGCCTCTTTTATGGTGACTACTGCTAGCTCCGGCTTACGCAGTGGTGTCCTTAACTTCACGTCCTGAGATTGGCGCATTACTCGGATGTAACAATTTCAATTTCAATTTCCCCCCTACCTGAAGGTGGAAACTGATGGATGGAACCCAACCATTGTCCTTTCACTTTTTTTCACTTTGTTTTTTCTTTCACTTTTTCCCCTACCTTAAGGTGGAAACTGATAGATAGAACCTAACCATTGTCCTTTCACTTTTTCACTTTTTTTTCTTTCACTTTTTCCCTACCTGAAGGTGGAAACTGATAGATGGAACCTAACCATTGTCCTTTCACTTTTTTCACTTTTTTTTCTTTCACTTTTTTCCCTACCTGAAGGTGGAAACTGATAGATGGAACCTAACCATTGTCCTTTCACTTGGAATGATTGAGTGAGTCATATATGGGACAGTGTAGTAGGCCTGGGACACCTTTCCGGGAAAGGTGTCCCAAGAGGGCCACAGACAGTCACTCCTAGTCACTCAACTACAGCCCTGATACGAGTGCGGGCCAAGGCCGCGCCCCAGAGCAGGTTCCACAGCGCGCAAGCACCTGCCTTAACACAAAGCTAATAATAAATCTTGTGCCATAAAACATTGCACAAGATCTCCATTTCGCAAACAATAGACAGCCATAGCTGTGGGCGTAACCTAGAAACTATGGGGTTGATAACCCGAGAGCCGGCCACAGTCGGTCTCTCTTCAACACTCAACGCTTCTACAGGTACGCTTCGGGCCTATCCTCGGTGTAGGCCATCGCTAAGCGCTCCTTGCGGAGTTACCCCTTTTCCGTTTTTACCACGACTGACATTAAACCGTCACGTTGACCATATGAAAGCTTTTACCCGTCATTTTTAGTTATCTTAAGCAATTGCAGCGCTTGACAGCCTTCAACGGTTATAGCGCATTGCAATTAGCATCACACTGGCCATTTCCGGCAGGTTCTGTAGGCACTTGCCCGTTCACATGGCGACCACAATTTATAGCTGTATTCCGTTCTTTAAACCCTTTGTACCTCTCTTCAACACTCAACGCTTTTACAGAAACAACCTCGGGTAATCAACCCTCTGCGTCTTCCGAGTCCCTTCCGCTACCGGCCCACGCAAAACTCCGTTGCGAGCTTCCAATCCCCGGTATCCCGACTTCAGGAATAGACCCCACACCTTTGGTACTCCCTGCCTTCGTTATTTTTTTCTGTTTAGAAAAAGCTACCCACGGGAACATACCCTGGGGAATCTTGTTAAGAATTGAGCCAGCAAGTAGAGCGACCACTTTGGGCAGTGAACCCTTAGCCCTCTGCTACTGATTGGATAAAGCTGTACGCCTGTATAGTACACATATAGTTTGGACGTCATGCCCCACTCTACATGTTGAAACCATAGTTGGGACTTAATTAACCCATTCTAACATCACGCATACAGCCCCCATAACCATACTAATCAAGTATAGATCACGGGCGCACTTCTCCTCCATTGCTCCTCCTACGTTACGAGTAAACACAACTCACTAGCAGCCCCTAGAGGACTTAGAACCCAACCCACCTTGCAGTTTCCCACCCAAGACTAACCACATCAGACAAACACTCATCCCTGCACGCTTCATTGATACTGCTGATACATTGCAGTCTGCCACTTTAAGACTCCCCACGTGATCCAAACATACAACATATACATACACCTGCTGTAGGACATATCCCACCCACCTGATCCAAACATACACCAGAAACATACACCTGCTGTAGGACAGAACCCATCCAACTGATCCAAACATACACCAGAAACATACACCTGTTGTAGGACAGAACCCATCCAACTGATCCAAACATACACCAGAAACATACACCTGTTGTAGGACAGAACCCATCCAACTGATCCAAACATACACCAGAAACGTACACCTGTTGTAGGACAGAACCCATCCAACTGATCCAAACATACACCATAAACATACACCTGCTGTAGGACAGAACCCATCCAACTGATCCAAACATACACCAGAAACATACACCTGTTGTAGGACAAAACTCATCCAACTGATCTAAACATACACTAGAAAATACACTTGCTGTAAGACAGAACTTGTCAAGTAAAGTAACAGTCTACTTCTTGATACCAATCCTAAACTGTTCAGCAAGTACAATCCCGTACTTGCTGTTACAACTATCGCTCATACAGTTATCGCTGATGCCGCTGCTGCTGATACTAGCTTACCTCATCATACATACAACATCAACACACGACAAACACAAACTGTTGCCGTAATGATCAGTTGCACTCCCCACCTTACCCTTGTGTAGGTACTGTTGACTCCCAAGATTTCGAAGAATCATCCCAAGTCTTGTCAAGGTACAGAATTCCTCATCTGGCCTTGGGTTTCCAAAACCTGCCTCATAGCCGAAAGACAACGGCGGAGCGCTGCTCCTGTCTGTTTTTTTTTATGCCAACCACCCCCTAGCCCAAAGACGACGGCAAAGCGCTGCTTCTACCCTGCATTTCGGTACAAGAAAATCACCCTAGCCGAAAGGCACGGCGAAGCGCTGCCTCCAACAGGCCAACTTCAACTTCTAACCCCACTTTCCAATAAAATACGTCTTGCAAAACTTTCAGACTTTTCTATGGCTGAATTTTCTGTGGTTAAATTTTCTGTGCCTGAATTTTCTATGGCTCAATTTGCCTGAATTTTCTGTTCGTCAATTTTGTGTCCCTGAATTTGGCTGAATTTTCTGTGGCTAAATTTTCTGTCCCACCAGCTTCGTCGGTACACTACATTTCCAAGATTCTCTGAGGAATATTCAGACTCCAATATCTTGCTTTTTGATACCAAACCACACTCCTTTCCGCCAGGCAACGGCAAACCGCTGCCTCCAGCTGGCCCACTTCCACATCTTACACCCACTCCACAGCAATTATTTCTTGTAGTGCTACTTACTCCAGGACAATTAAGCCCCTTCAAATTGAAGCTGCTTTACATCCTCGATGCTTCCTTCTCCAGGAGCATCTCAAATTTTGATACTGTTCGCATAACCCCACTTCCTAACCTATCATTTCTTTGATAAACACTGAATGCAAGGTACAAGAAGCGAGGCAGCGGCCACTAGTGCCCAAGCTCTACCAGACATCAGAAACACTCATTCTGATGATTCAACTATAGCCAACCACCTTCAACAAATGCTTTTGCACAATGCTGAAGGTACTAATCCGGCGGTATCAGATAATGCTACCTCACCCACCACATTAGCATCTTTGCATCTTGCATTAGAACCTCTAAGCTCACCTTCCCCATAAGGGGAAAACTATCCCTGGAATGGGGGGGACGACCCGACCCTGGTTTAGATCCACTAAGAGCCCTTGCGATCCAGCCGCTTGTCGTCATCGACCCAGCTGCTCCTTCTCCTCCCCCGGACATCCTAGAAGCCTCGTCTCCTACGGTCATTAGTGGCCCTTTGTCCCCTTTTCCACCACTCGTCAAGGGCCCTTCGTCCCCATCTCCTCCTGTCTCCGGTGGACTCCCTTCTCCACCGCTTCCCAACGTCGCCAGGCCTCTCCTCCCTCCTGTAGTCGTACATCCGACTGTGCCTCAGCCGCCAGGCACTAACAACACACCACCTAGACCAAGTAGTGCGCCGCCCTCGTTACGCCTGACACCTGACCCAATAACGCCTTGGACAGGGCAGCGTCAATTGAGGCGCGCATCAGACAGCTATAAACAACCTATGAGCAACATCACCTTGGGTTAGCCAGCCACACGCATCCCTGTTCTTCAAGAGTAACAAGCTAAGGACTCGGAGTACCCTCCTCTGTCCCCAGCAAGAACACCAGCTCCCATGCTCCAAGAGCACAAACGAGTGTCCCCCGTTGACCATTTTGTCACACCGCTTGAAACATTTAACGGTGCCCCTGACACTCACGGTGGTGTTGACAACGACATCATGATCAAAAACGCACTCTTTGCGTCTGATCAGGAAGTCGACAGTCCTCGTCAAGACCCCAATGGGAGTGCTTCTACCAACTTAGGAACCCCTACTAATCCTGCTGGTGATGGAGCCCCTGCTGGTCCATCTAATGCGAACCCTCCTGGAAAATGACCTCCTGGTGATGAAACCCCTGGCAGTTCTCCCAGTGCAGGCCCTCCCAGTGCTAGCAATGACAGCATCAGCGCCTTCAGCGCCCTCAGCGCCTTCAACACCCTGCGCGGCCTCAGCGCCCTCAGCGCCCTCAGCGCCATCAGCGCCCTCAGCGGCCTCAGCACCCTGAGCGCCATCAGCGCCCTATGTAGTATCAGTGCCCTCTGCTACATCAAGCACCCTCAGCGCATCCAGCGCCCTCAGCGGCATCAGCGCCTTCAGCGATTCAGCACCCTAAGCACCATCAGTGCCCTATGCAGCATCAGCGCCCTCTGCTACATCAAGCACCCTCTGCTACATCAGCGCCCTCAGCGCATCAACGCCCTTAGCAGCCTTAGCGCTCTTAGCGGCATCAGCGCGCTCAGCGCCAACAGCGCGCTTAGCGCCATCAGCGCGCTCAGCGCCAGCAGCGCCTTATATATGCCGCATCAACTAATTATGCATCATGTGCCCTTTACACTCTGCTAGTTCTTAGATTTATTTCTGGCCATTCGCTTTCACCACCTTTCTTTTTCCGACTCCGTGAAAGGGGGGGTAATACAGGTGGTGATATGCTATGTGTTGCAAGAATAGTTCCTATGTACCTACCCACCCAGCAAGCTAAATGCAGGGGGGTGATGCACAGAGTAGTTGCAACACTTTAATGTATAATACAAACACCCCAGTGAGGCACGATACCGACCTCACAACTACCCAGCAGGCCAAAGGCTTGGGGGGTAACATTGTATTTTTTACGTGTTCTCCTCAGCAAAATGCACCGGTGCCATCTCACGATGGGCATGCATGATGCAATCGTTTGACTTTGACATCATGCACAGGCCTGGCAAAGCATGGCAACGCAGATGCACTGTCCCGCTTCCCCAGAGACACAAGGGCTGACAACACTACAGCCACTGTCCTTATCCCGGCCATTCAGCCCATGCTTTCCCATGCACTAGAGCCACTGTTCTTATCTAGGCTATTGAGCCTTTGCTTTCCTAACCACTACAGCCAACCGTGATTAGGCGACTTGTGCCGACTGTCTTTCAGCCACTAGAGCCTCTGCTTTCCCAGCCACTAGAGCCAACTGTCTTCCAGCCACTAAAGCAAACTGTTTCTCTTGCCACTTGCATTGGTGACCCTACAGTCGCATTTCAGTACACCCATTCTAGTAAATCCATAAGTACATTTTCTGAATAATTGTTTCAAGTGGACAATAGGTTTTCTGTACTGTGTTTGTACGTATAAATTTCTATTGTCTATTGAACTGTGTTTCCTTTGTTGGTTACAAGTTTCTTGAATTTATTCTACGTTCCCTTTGGATTTTCAGTTAAAACTGGTTAGGCTTGCTTTGAGTTCAGGGTTTAGTTTGTTCCAGGTGCAATAATTCTTTGCGGTGCGATATCCATCTCCTAGAATGATCTTGCCTTGCTTTGATAAGACTTTCTCTTTAAGTCAGAAACAAGTTATTAGGCACTGTGAAGTCCAAGCCTTTAGGATTTATGTTTATGCACCTCTTATGCTGCACCGTCAGCAACCCATGTGCTATAACGTCTGCTACCCCCAATGAATCGGGTGATTGCTACGTCTACACTCCTTATGTTGCACCGTTTGCATCACCTATGATGCACCGTCTGCATCACCTATGTTGCACCGTCTGCATCACCTATGCTGCAACGTCTGCATCACCCATGCTGCAACCTCTGCATCGCCTATGTTGCAACCTTTGCACCCCCTATGCTGCAAACCTCTACATCACATATTCTGCGCCCTCAGCGCCTTTAGCGCCCTCAGCACCCTAAGCTACTCATCAGCTACACAGGTACACAGTTGTACAAGCTACAAAGCTACGAGACTACTCAGCTACAAAGCTACAATGCAATAAAAGCTACAAAGCGACATAGCTACAAAGTTACTCAGCTCCTCAGCTCCTCAGCAGCTACTCATCGACTCAGCAGCTACACAGCTACTCAGCAACCCAACAGCTACCCAGATGACCCTTCTGACCACCAATTGTTCTATCCCTGAGTTCATAGCCCCCTGCGCTGAACCTTGCAACAACATCAAAGGGGAATTCAAGCTATACTCAGACCTTTTGACCATACTGACTAGGTTTGCCCTTCCCCTCAACTAGCATCTGGTTTTGTTATGTTGGCTGTGTAGCAGACAGACAGCTTGCATAACCCAGACATGCCTTGTGCCTGTGATGGACCAGTTACGACTGGCCAACAGGTTGTTATGTATGTTCTTTATGAGTGTGTGTGTGTGGGGGGGGGGGGACATGTATCTACTTTCCTGGGACAATTCAAGTCCCAGCGATCACCACAGTTTTCTTTGGTTATTTTTGTTTTTTTTGCTAAATGTTTTGTGTTGCGTTACCTATACGCAACGCTATCCCAAACCTACCTCGAAACAATTTTGCAGCCCTCACTGGGTTGCTAACTAGAAGCCTCTAGGAGAGGCAGTAAGCACTTGCAATAGGACCATATGAGGATTTTCGCCCAGTTACGTAAGCTTCTTTCAACTTGGCCACCACGAATTTTTCTTCTGGCCAATGTATAACATGCCTTCAGATTTATTCGGCCGGTCCCAAACTTGATCTTTGCTGCCTCACAAGGTTTTGCCTCTTTAAGTCATAGACGTGGCTTCAGTTCAATTCAGTCTTTTCTCACCACCTTTCTTTTCTTCTTCACTCCGTGCAGAGGGGGGGAATATTAGGTGGTGATTACTTAGTCATATTTCTGATCAATCTTCCTCACCCACCAAGCCATCAGGCGGCTAGGGAGAACATGATAATAGTGCTCACATGGTGGAGTGCATTTTACCCACAAATCAATTTGGTACACCTCGGTGAAACCGACCAAGATTCAACTCCCGTTAGGAGAACGACCCTGGGACAAAAAAATCACCCCGCAACCCAAAGCTGGTCAGCCTGTCATGCAACACTCGCGGGCAGGGGGGAAACTCCGTGGATGTTGCTTCACTTGGTCGGTTCGAACTGTACATACCTTTTTGTGCATCCAGATTATATCATTCTACACTACTGCTCGATACCAGCAGTAGGGGGGGGGGAGAGAGAGATTCCCAGATTTGTTTTCCGGTCTATCCGGAATTCCAATTCACTCTCTCTGTTACCACTTCTCTTTTTTGACTATATTCACTCCCATTCAGCGGCGAAGGGGATGTGCAGTGAGTCCATGAGAGCTTGCTGGACGTCAGAGAAGAGGAGGGAGAAGCGGGCTGCCAATGTGTCGTTGACGTGTTCATCTTGGAAGTAGTAAGCCGGGATGTTGCGGGATTGCATGTGCAACTTGTAGTTGCCATGGTAGTGCACATGCAATGGGTTCCTGTACACCCAGGTCTCAATGGTTCCAAATCCTGTACTGTGGGGCCGGCTGAGAGCATCGAGCATTGATGCTGATGGAAGGTCAAAAAGCGTAGCGCGCTGAGAGAACCAATCCAGGTGGCTTCCTCTCTCTCTGATGTGCCTGACTTGGTGGAAGATGTCACAGGTGCTGTGTGTCAATGTATGCTCCAGAAATATGACGTGCAGTAGAGACGTGCAAGGACATGTGGGCTGCAAGGCACTTGCGGGAGGGGGCAAAATAGCCGGTGAGCTCCCTTCTAACAGCCAACGAAGTCCAGGATCCGAGGGATTGGGTATTCCTCCTGCCCCACACAGTTGTTGGGCCGTCTTCGCTACGGGTGACCTCCCAGCTTGAAGGTTGGACATCTCCTAGCTCTCGTCGGCGGCCAAGCATGGGGGAAGCTGCTTGGTCCGGGATACTGGTCTAAATGGCAAGTCCACGGTCAAAGCGCGACCTGTGGCAGCATGCTCTGCGCTGGATAGGTGGAGGAAAGGGCGCAATGTGAGTTTTTCTTGCGAAATGTCAGGTAGAGCAGAAATGCCTGGCATGGCCATGAGTGGGGTTCCGATGGGTGCATTAAAGATGGTGTTGTCAGGGGCAATGACAAAAGTTGCCCTGACGCTGATCTCGTTGAGGGTGTTGCTGCAAAAAATGACTGGCATTTGAATCTCCTTGGTGAGGGAGCTTTTGACGTCATTTAATGCAATTGTCTTGTGGTGGCATGGGAGAGGATCGTATCCCAACGAGTCCGCCATAGATTGCGAGATGAAGTTGAGACCACTGCCGGTGTCGACGAGGACCATGAGGTTGACGCACTGGAGGAGGCTAGTTGCGGACTTGAGCGAGAGGCTTGTCTGGTGGGACAGGTTGGCCAGGTACGGCACACCGTAGCTGGGCTCTGTTCCTTGCAGCAAGGTTGATGTGGAAGGGCTCAAGTGGCCTAAAGCAGTGTACTCGCGTACAAATGTGTCCACTAGGTTGTGTGTTACACAAGCTGCGCGCTGGGCTGTCTCAACTGCTGTGGCTCTGACCTGCAAGGTCCTGTTGAACTCGTGCAGGTTCTGCTCTTCACTGAACATCAAATCTAGATCCCGTCGAAAGACTGTCATCTCATCCATGAGGAGGTCTTGTGATGCCCGATACTGGGCTTGGGTAACATGCCGTGATACCCGAGCGTTGGGTAGGGGAATGGCAGCTGTTGTCCCGGTTCCGTTAGCGGAAGGATCAAATGTAGGCTTGTAAATTGCCTGTGAGCTAGCTTGTGCCTCTGCTTTTGGAGTCTGTCGGAAGCTGACTACTAAGGCTGCATTGTACCAGTCAGGTTCTGGTGGATCAGATTGAGCAGCTTGTGGAGCCTCCAGTTGTAGTGCCTGGTTGCTACGGCTGTGTTGATCATGGGGGTGTGGGGCATGGCGTCCGCTGGAGGGTTGCGAACAAAGTTCCTCTTGCATGGCGAAGACGGTGTCATGCAATTGCTGGTTGTGCTGTTGTTGCTGCAACTGCATCTGCCGGTTGTGCTGTTGTTGTTGCAATTGCATGACGACGTCTGGCCGTTGGTGTTGCTCCATGTTGTTGTTGTGGTTGCCTCTTGTCTGCCCTTGGTAGTTGCCCTGGCACCCTGCTTGATATCCACCCTGGGTGCCTTGGTTGCTGTTTTGGTAGCCACCTTGATACCCGCCACTAGTTCCTGCCATGCTCCCCTGGTTGTTGTTCCCTGGGTTGCTTGCGGGAAAGGGTCGTGGATTCTTTCCCTTGCACCTGGGGTTCTGAGGAAGTAGGGAGGATTGCTGTTGCACAAGAGTCTGTGGTTGCCTGTACTGCTGTGTAGGGGGGTTATGCATTTGTGTATGCGGGCTGTGTTGTAAAGCAGTGAGCGGTAGTAAGGCACTCCAGATCTGAGGTGGTCCAAGGGTGGTGGTGGAGCGAAGCCTTGCTGGATTGTTGCGGCGCGCCAAATGGCGTATCGTGCTGGGTTCTTCGGGCTCCAGGATGGGTTAAGGGTTCCTGGATTGTTCAGGTAGCAAGTGTCGGAACCGTGTCTAGTGATGTTGCAAGTAGGGCAAACCGTGGAAGACTTGGGTTCACCGCTCTTGCCCTTGAGTGCACTTGGGTCCTGGGTGACGGGGAAAACAAGCATCTGGCGTGGCATCACAGTTGGCCTCTGTGTCGGTGGCTTAGAGACACAGAGCAGCATGCCTTGTGCTGTCATATCGTCCCTCTTGGATGCCTCAGTTTGGGCAATGCAAGATAGTCTTTCCAGGGTGTGTTGGTCTTGGTCAAGCTTGTAGAGCTTGGCGATTGCCCAGCAACCGAGAGGGGTGACATCCTTGTGGCTGCCAAAGTTCTCCTTAAGGGTGGGGGCCATGCGATCGAGTAGTTTGGCCACCTTGGCCATGGCCTCCCCGTAATGGGGCTGTCTAGCCCTGATATCAAACTCATCGTACTTCTTCGTGAACTCAGACATCAAGATGCGAGGCATGGGGTATAAGAGGCTTGCATTGTCGTAGCAGTCAAACTTTTCATACTCCTCCTTGGCGTCGAGAGGGGTGACCTTGAGTGCGAGTGCTAGTCCAGTTTTGACCAATTCGTAGAAATGAATGAGCTTCAGCTTCCAAGTGGCCGGGTTCATGATCGGTTGACCATGCTCGTTGACTTGGAGGGCTCCATTCAAGGAATTATGTGTCTGGAGAGCATTGCACTCCTGGATCCACGCGGTCTTGTTGTTTGTAAACAAGACGAATGGTAGAGAGTTCTCATTGCATAGACTTGCACCATCATCTGTTCTCACAACTCCTCCACTGTAAGGTCCCTCTTTATGTTGATAATGTAGCTCTTCATCATAAGAAGCCAGGCTTTGGTGTGGGATACGCTGCATCCGTGTAGCTGTGATCCTTTTGTTGGAAGTTGCCATGATAGGACGGAACCGACACCGATTATGAGTGCGACGTGACGTTCGCTGTCATTGCTATCAGCGTCGCTCACATCCCCATGAAAGTCTGGTGGAGGTGGTCCATGATCCTCTTCTGGGGGTGGGGGTGGCCCACCGTTGTCAGAGTCTGGTGGGCTGGGGAGTTGGCCCCCTGGCTGATCAGGTGGTCCTCCAGTATCTTCCTCATCACTTGGGACACCGTCACTATCAGAAGAATTTGCAGGAGCACCTCCTAGATTCATGCGGTGACTGACTGGGGTGGGATCCACTGTTGTTGGAGGAGCTGCTTGACCCGTTGCCGGAAGGTTGGCTTGCAGGAAGCTGGTTGGCTGGTGCGGGATCTGGAAGCTGTTGGGGAGTGCGGGCAAGACTTTTGCTGGGGCTTTCTACTTCCTCCTCTGAGTTGAAAAGGTTGTTGGTGGTCATGTTTGGAGGACCTGCTGCTTGTGTTGCAGTTGCGCCGGTGAAGGTCTCCTGAGGGGTTATAAATTCCTGCAGGGGACTGTGCACTGGCGGCTGGGACGGAGTGGCAAGTGGTCGGTGGACTGGGGACAATGGTGGGTACGCATTGTCCTCAGCTTCCGCATTGACGGCAACACGAGAAGGAGGCGTGTTCAGCAATGGCCGTTGTGAGCTACCAAGGGCAAGGCGCATTCCACTCTGCCCGCTCCAAGGCTTGAGTGGTGTGGGCGATGGCTGAGGATCTGATGGAGTGCTCGGTGTTGGTAGGGTTCCACATAATTGTCGTTTGGAGGTGCTTGGTAGCTGTGCGCTCTGGGCTGGGGGCTGGGGGCTGATAGCAGAAGGCTGGGGGTCGAGAGCTGAAGGCTGGGGGCTGATATCAGAAGGCTGGGGGTCGAGAGCTGAAGGCTGGGGGCTGATATTGTCAGCTGCTGTGGCTGAGGCAGGTAAGGTAGTGGCAAGTGTCATAGGAAGGGGAATGTCGATCTCCGATGACTCCCCCTCGTACCAGGGGTGGCTGCCCCCCTGTGGGAGGGGTGAGGTCGGGATAGTTAGGGGGAGGGTTGGGGTGATTATGTTGATGGTGTTGTGCAGAAGGAGTTGTGCCAGTTGATTTGTTATGGAATTTTCAGAATAAGTGTTACTTATGTCGGAGAGGGCTTGTCGAGCATCTGATTGAGCTTGGGCTTGATCAGTTGCGTCTGAGCGCGCTTCTGCTTCTGCAGCTGCTCTGATTTGTCCTCGTGTACCTCGCATTGTGTGTTGTATTAGTGATTCAGGGGTGGATTTGTTCCAATTATTTATCAAGGCTTGTGGCTTGATGTGTACCTGAAGGAATGTGTGTGTTGATAAAGCAGCGCAGATGTATCTGGCTTGGTTTCTTCAAAGGTGTAGTCCTGAAAGAAGGTGTTGTGGAGCAGGAGTCCAATAAAAAAAAGGCGGCCCTTCGCCGTTCCTTTTTTTTTTTTAAGTAGGTGGTGTGTTGCGAACAGTGGTGCAAGTAAAAAAAGCGGCCTAACGGCATGCTTTATGAAATATGCAGATTGCATATCCGTAGCAGTGGTGTAGCCAAAAATTGGGCAGCCTTTCGGCGTGTTGTTTGAAAGAGTGTGGATGTTGTATCCGAAACAGGGGTTCAACTCAAAATAGGCGGCCCTTCGCCGTGCCGGATGGCTTCAGCGATAGGTCTGAGGTCAAAAAGTCAGGAAGATTCCCGTATCTAGCGAGGTGGTGGGTTGTCTCCTCCGAATAACTTGAGATCAGGTAGTCCTACGCACAGTGGGAAAGGGTGGGCAACTGATTAGTATAGCGCAGTTGGTCCAATTGAATGGTTGATTGGTTTGGTGAATGTATGCAAATGCTGGTAGGAGTTGGAATGTATGAGTACGTTGGTATCAGCAGGTCGTTGGTATCAGCAAGTCGTTGGTATCAGCAAGTCGTTGGTATCAGCAAGTCGTTGGTATCAGCAAGTCAGTAATAGCCGTCTCAATATTCAGAAGTACGGTACCGGTACTGTCTCTAAGTTGATCGGGCAGGCTAAAATTGACTAGATTGTGTGATGGGTTCTGTTTACAGCAGATGTGGTTGCTGGTGTTGGTGAGATCACAAAGGCAGGGATCAGAGTATGTTCTGATGTTGGAAGTCTTGGGTAGGGAACCGCAAGGTGGGTTGGGATCTTAAATCTTCTAGGGGCTGCTAGTGAGTTGCGTCTACTCGTAACGTATGAGGAGCAATGGAGGACAAGTGCGCCCGTGATCTATAGTTGATCAGTATGGTTATGGAGTCTGTATGCGTGTTGTTAGAATGGGGTAATTAGTTCCAGACTATGGTCACAGTAGGTAGGTTGGGTGAATTAAGTCCAAACTATATGTGTACAGACTTTATCCAATCAACAGCAAAGGGCTATGGGTTCGCTGCCCAAAGTGGTCGCTTTGCTTGCTGGCTCAATCTTTGAGAAAGCGTCCCTAGCGTATGTCCCTTGGGTAGCTTTGTATTTGTCCAGAAAAAAAACCAGAGCCCTGGCAGGGAGTACCAAGTAGTAGAGTACCAAGTTCTACTACTTGGTACTCCCTGCCAGGGCTCTAGTTTTTTTTCTGGACAAATACAAAGCTACCCAAGGGACATACGCTAGGGACGCTTTCTCAAAGATTGAGCCAGCAAGCAAAGCGACCACTTTGGGCAGCGAACCCATAGCCCTTTGCTGTTGATTGGATAAAGTCTGTACACATATAGTTTGGACTTAATTCACCCAACCTACCTACTGTGACCATAGTCTGGAACTAATTACCCCATTCTAACAACACGCATACAGACTCCATAACCATACTGATCAACTATAGATCACGGGCGCACTTGTCCTCCATTGCTCCTCATACGTTACGAGTAGACGCAACTCACTAGCAGCCCCTAGAAGATTTAAGATCCCAACCCACCTTGCGGTTCCCTACCCAAGACTTCCAACATCAGAACATACTCTGATCCCTGCCTTTGTGATCTCACCAACACCAGCAACCACATCTGCTGTAAACAGAACCCATCACACAATCTAGTCAATTTTAGCCTGCCCGATCAACTCAGAGACAGTACCGGTACCGTACTTCTGAATATTGAGACGGCTATTACTGACTTGCTGATACCAACGACTTGCTGATACCAACGACTTGCTGATACCAACGACTTGCTGATACCAACGACCTGCTGATACCAACGTACTCTTGTACAACCTATCCTGAATTTTGGCTGTGAGGTGTGGGCTCCTTCTATTCTGAACAACACACTTATCTCAAATGACCATGCTTGTGAGAAATGGCATAGAGGTATACTTAAACAAATGTTGGGTGTTTGCCAATCTACTACATCTAATATTATCATGGAAGAGCTGGGTAGAACCCCGTTGTGTTTTGCTTGGCTTAAACAAGCTTTGCGCTTCTGGAACAAGACCATACATAAAGAACCTGAGGATCTCATTAGAATGGCTCTTGAGGAATCTTTTGACTCCAACACTGGCTGGGTTCATGACTTGCGTTGTGCTCTCCACAAGCTAGGATCCAGTAAAAACATCAACATTTTGGAGGCTGTCGATGTCGAAGGTATTATATCTGAAGTTTTAGAGTCATGGAGGTTTAAGTACCCAAGTGACACCAATGCAGTTAGAGACATCCCTGATGAGAGAAGGGTTGGCTTTAAACGCCTCCAATACCAAAAATGGTTCGCAGCCAACAGCAATGATGAGAATGGCTTGATTCCCTTTACATCCGCCTTACATAAGCAGGATCAGATTCGTTCTATAGCACAGTTTAGAATGGGTTCCCATTGGCTGAACACAGAAAGAATGAGGGTGGTGGATAGAGCACACATCCCTCGCTCAATGAGACACTGTCAAATGTGTGGGTTCCAAAAACCTGAGGATGAAATGCATATGTTTGAGTGCCCTTTTTATAATGATATTCGTCTCCGCTACCAGAAGCTGTTTACAGATATTTATAGGCATGTCCATGAGGATACCAACTTAACCGTATGGAATGTGGAATTCTGCGATTCCACATTCAGAACCTTTATGAATGGAAATGGCACTAAGTCTTTTTGGAGCAACCTAGCCGACTATCTTTCTACTTGTAGAAGAGCAAGACAGGAAGCCCTGGACTGCTTAGTGGCACCGTAATTTATCATCCCTTTTTTTCTTCTTCTTGTGACTTCTCATTTGTTAGCTTCTTACCTCCGCCACTGTAAGCGGTTGAGATCTGGGTCCGGCTCTAAGGGGTTTAATACCTACGCCACCAAAACGGTGGTTGGGAGTTTGGTTTGTTTGTCCTCGACACACCCCTGATGTAATGGGGTTTTTTGCTTTGTGGGTGCTTTTTCTTTTTGTTTAAAGCACAGAGTCTCATACACCCTCGCGGTGTCAAGTAGACTTTAACATGTAATGTAATGTAATGTAATGTAATGTAATGTACTCATACATTCCAACTCCTACCAGCATTTGCATACATTCACCAAACCAATCAACCATTCAATTGGACCAACTGCGCTATACTAATCAGTTGCCCACCCTTTCCCACTGTGCGTAGGACTACCTGATCTCAAGTTATTCGGAGGAGACAACCCACCACCTCGCTAGATACGGGAATCTTCCTGACTTTCTGACCTCAGACCTATCGCTGAAGCCATCCGGCACGGCGAAGGGCCGCCTATTTTGAGTTGAACCCCTGTTTCGGATACAACATCCACACTCTTTCAAACAACACGCCGAAAGGCTGCCCAATTTTTGGCTACACCACTGCTACGGATATGCAATCTGCATATTTCATAAAGCACGCCGTTAGGCCGCTTTTTTTACTTGCACCACTGTTCGCAACACACCACCTACTTAAAAAAAAAAAAAAGGAACGGCGAAGGGCCGCCTTTTTTTTATTGGACTCCTGCTCCACAACACCTTCTTTCAGGACTACACCTTTGAAGAAACCAAGCCAGATACATCTGCGCTGCTTTATCAACACACACATCAAGCCACAAGCCTTGATAAATAATTGGAACAAACCCACCCCTGAATCACTAATACAACACACAATACGAGGTACACGAGGACAAATCAGAGCAGCTGCTGAAGGAGAAGCGCGCTCAGACGCAACTGATCAAGCCCAAGCTCAATCAGATGCTCGACAAGCCCTCTCCGACATAAGTAACACTTATTCTGAAAATTCCATAACAAATCAACTGGCACAACTCCTTCTGCACAACACCATCAACATAATCACCCCAACCCTCCCCCTAACTATCCCGACCTCACCCCTCCCACAGGGAGGCAGCCACCCCTGGTACGAGGGGGAGTCATCGGAGATCGACATTCCCCTTCCTATGACACTTGCCACTACCTTACCTGCCTCAGCCACAGCAGCTGACAATATCAGCCCCCAGCCTTCAGCTCTCGACCCCCAGCCTTCTGATATCAGCCCCCAGCCCCCAGCCCAGAGCGCACAGCTACCAAGCACCTCCAAACGACAATTATGTGGAACCCTACCAACACCGAGCACTCCATCAGATCCTCAGCCATCGCCCACACCACTCAAGCCTTGGAGCGGGCAGAGTGGAATGCGCCTTGCCCTTGGTAGCTCACAACGGCCATTGCTGAACACGCCTCCTTCTCGTGTTGCCGTCAATGCGGAAGCTGAGGACAATGCGTACCCACCATTGTCCCCAGTCCACCGACCACTTGCCACTCCGTCCCAGCCGCCAGTGCACAGTCCCCTGCAGGAATTTATAACCCCTCAGGAGACCTTCACCGGCGCAACTGCAACACAAGCAGCAGGTCCTCCAAACATGACCACCAACAACCTTTTCAACTCAGAGGAGGAAGTAGAAAGCCCCAGCAAAAGTCTTGCCCGCACTCCCCAACAGCTTCCAGATCCCGCACCAGCTAACCAGCTTCCTGCAAGCCAACCTTCCGGCAACGGGTCAAGCAGCTCCTCCAACAACAGCGGATCCCACACCAGTCAGTCACCGCATGAATCCAGGAGGTGATCCTGCAAATTCTTCTGACAGTGACGGTGTCCCAAGTGATGAGGAAGATACTGGAGGACCACCTGATCAGCCAGGGGGCCAACCCCCAAGCCCACCAGACTCTGACAACGGTGGGCCACCCCCACCCCCTGAAGAGGATCATGGACCACCTCCACCAGACTTTCCCGGGGATGTGAGCGACGCTGATAGCAATGACAGCGAACGTCACGTCGCACTCATGATCGGTGTCGGTTCCGTCCTATCATGGCAACTTCCAACAAAAGGATCACAGCTACACGGATGCAGCGTATCCCACACCAAAGCCTGGCTTCTCATGATGAAGAGCTACATTGTCAACATAAAGAGGGACCTTACAGTGGAGGAGTTGTGGGAACAGATGATGGTGCAAGTCTATGAGAACTCTCAACCATTCGTCTTGTTTAAAGACAACAAGACCGCGTGGATCCAGGAGTGCAATGCTCTCCAGACACATAATTCCTTGAATGGAGCCCTCCAAGTCAACGAGCATGGTCAACCGATCATGAACCCGGCCACTTGGAAGCTGAAGCTCATTCATTTCTACGAGTTGGTCAAAACTGGACTAGCACTCGCACTCAAGGTCACCCCTCTCGACGCCAAGGAGGAGTATGAAAAGTTTGACTGCTACGACAATGCAAGCCTCTTATACCCCATGCCTCGCATCTTGATGTCGGAGTTCACGAAGAAGTACGAGGAGTTTGATATCCGGGCTGGACAGCCCCATTACAGGGAGGCCATGGCCAAGGTGGCCAAACTACTCAATCGCATGGCCCCCACCCTTAAGGAGAACTTTGGCAGCTACAAGGATGTCCCCTCTCGGTTGCTGGGCAATCGCCAAGCTCTACAAGCTTGACCAAGACCAACACACCCTGGAAAGACTATCTTGCATTGCCCAAACTGAGGCACCCAAGAGGGACGATATGACAGCACAAGGCATGCTGCTCTGTGTCTCTAAGCCACCGACACAAAGGCCAACTGTGATGCCACGCCAGACGCCTGTTTTCCCCGCCGTCACCAAGGACCAAGTGCACTCAAGGGCAAGAACGGTGAACCCAAGTCTTCTACGGTTTGCCCTACTTGCAACATCACTGGACACGGTTCCGACACTTGCTACCTAAACAATCCAGGAACCCCTAACCCATCCTGGAGCCCGAAGAACCCAGCACGATACGCCATTTGGCGCGCCGCAACAATCCAGCAAGGCTTCGCTCCACCACCACCCTTGGACCAGCTCAGATCTGGAGTGCCTTACTACCGCTCACTGCAGGGAGCTGTACAACACAGCCCGCATACACAAATGCGTAACACCCCTACACAGCAGTACAGGCAGCCACAGACTCCAGTGCAACAGCAATCCTCCATACCTCCTCAGAACCCCAGGTACAAGGGAAAGAACCCACGACCCTTTCCCGCAAGCAACCCACGGAACAACAACCAGGGGAGCATGGCAGGATCTGGTGGCGGGTATCAAGGTGGCTACCAAAACAGCAACCAAGGCACCCAGGGTGGATATCAAGCAGGGTGCCAGGGCAACAACCAGGGCAACTACCAAGGGCAGACAAGAGGCAACAACAACAACAACAACAACAACAACAACAACAACCACAACAACAACATGGAGCAACACCAACGGCCAGACGTCGTCATGCAATTGCAACAACAACAGCACAACCGGCAGATGCAGTTGTAGCAACAACAGCACAACCAGCAATTGCATGACACCGTCTTCGCCATTCGGGAGGAACTTTGTTCGCAACCCTCCAGCGGACGCCATGCCCCACACCCCCATGATCAACACAGCCGTAGCAACCAGCCACTACAACTGGAGGCTCCACAAGCTGCTCAATCTGATCCACCAGAACCTGACTGGTACAATGCAGCCTTAGTAGTCAGCTTCCGACAGACTCCGAAAGCAGAGACACAAGCTAGCTCACAGGCAATTTACAAGCCTACATTTGATCCTTCCACTAACGGAACTAGGACAACAGCTGCCATTCCCCTACCCAACGCTCGGGTATCACGGCATGTTACCCAAGCCCAGCATCGGGCATCACAAGACCTCCTCATGGATGAGATGACAGTCTTGCGACGGGATCTAGATTTGATGTTCAGAGAAGTGCAAAACCTGCAAAAGTTCAACAGAGCCTTCCAGGTCAGAGCCACAGCAGTTGAGACAGCCCAGCGCGCAGCTTGTGTAACACACAACCCAGTGGACACATTTGTACGCGACTACACTGCTTCAGGCCACTTGAGCCCTTCCACATCAACCTTGCTGCAAGGAACAGAGCCCAGCTACGGTGTGCCGTACCTGGCCAACCTGTCCCACCAGACAGGCCTCCCGCTCAAGTCCGCAACTGGCCTCCACCAGTGCGTCAACCTCATGGTCCTCGTCGACACCGGCAGTGGTCTCAACTTTATCTCGCAATCTATGGCGGACTCGTTGGGATACGATCCTCTCTCATGCCACCACAAGACAATTGCATTAAATGACGTCAAAAGCTCCCTCACCAAGGAGATTCAAATGCCAGTCATTTTTGTAGCAACACCCCCAACGAGATCAGCGTCAGGGCAACTTTTGTCATTGCCGCTGACAACACCATCTTTGATGCACTCATCAGAACCCCAAACATGGCCATGCCAGGCATTTCTGCTCTACCTGACATTTCGCAAGAAAAACTCACATTGCGCCCTTTCCTCCACCTATCCAACGCAGAGCATGCAGCCACTGGTCGCGCTTTGACCGTGGACTTGCCATTTAGACCAATATCCCGGACCAAGCAGCTTCCCCCATGCTTGGCCGCCGACGAGAGCTAGGAGATGTCCAACCTTCAAGCTGGGAGGTCACCCGTAGCGAAGACGGCCCAACAACTGTGTGGAGAAGGGAGCTCACCGGCTATTTTGCCCCCTCCCGCAAGTGCCTTGCAGCCCACATGTCCTTGCACGTCTCTACTGCACGTCATATTTCTGGAGCATACATTGACACACCCAGCAGCTGTGACATCTTCCACCAAGTCAGGCACATCAGAGAGAGAGGAAGCCACCTGGATTGGTTCTCTCAGCGCGCTACGCTTTTTGACCTTCCACCAGCATCAATGCTCGATGCTCTCAACCGGCCCCACAGTACAGGATTTGGAACCATTGAGACCTCACTGGTTGTACAAGAACCCATTGCATGTGCACTACTATGGCAACTACAAGTTGCACATGCAATCCCGCAACATCCTGGCTTACTACTTCCAAGATGAACCTATCAACAACACATTGGCAGCCCGCTTCTTCCTCCTCTTCTCTAACGTCCAGCAAGCTCTCATGGACTCACAGCACATCCCCTTCGCCGCTATTCACAGCCGCGACAGGATTGTAGCAGAAGTCCTCCAACCTTATCTGACAGCCTTGACAAATTCGGAGGTGCACCGCACCCTCCGCCTTGACACACCACTTCGTGGTACGATCGAGTGCTTCACATGGCCCCACGGACCCTCACGTAGCCCTGTCCTCGTAACTTCAACCGTTCCAACAGACTACCTCAACTACTTATTGGTCCTCCCGCCCACTGCTACATCCCTCATTTCCATCCACTCCTACCCCAGAGATTACAGAAATACTGTTCAACCACCCACATGGCCGGGCGCCTGATGAGACCCCTCGCCGGGTCAACTTCTCAACTGCACTCAACAATGTCATGCAGTACCGCAAAATCCTCGCAGCAGCTGTGGAACACATCCTGAGCCACCAACCCAACCATCCTGCAGCTAGATACAACCCTCGGCATGACCCCCACCCTGCCTTCTGCACAGCTTTGTTCATATCAGCAGCAGCAGCCTTGGTGACAACTTGGGTGCACCTTCACCCCCCAAGTGTACCATGCACTGTCCCATAGGAGTACATCAAGAGCTCCACAACAGGCCACAACTTGGATGGCCGCCGTGAGAACCTCCTGACTACACACCACCTCACACCCACCGATGACCACAACTTGCTCGCTTCCTCAAGCAGATGGAGGCAAGTCATACAGCCACGAACAGAACGGTACCTCAAGGAGATGGCAGCCTGCTATCCAGCCAACCAGGACAATTCACGCTTTGCTTCCCTTGTGGTCAGAGCTGTGCACAACCCCACAGTTGGCATGTTCAACCCACTTACCGAGACAGCCATGCCCACCCAAAACATGGCGTCATACAAAACACATGTTGCAGCAGGGAATGAACAGGTGCCACCCTTCGAGGGACCACCCACCCACCCAACGGAGTCCATCATATGGAACAAATCTGGACAAACAGCCCCCATCAACCTGATGATGGACATCCTCCGCTTCTTCCCCCACCTCCGTCGTCACACCCCGTTCAACATGTCCTCCATCCGCTTTTCTCACTCTAACTGGTCAGCATTCTACGTGACCCTTCTCATGCGTATGGTAACCCATGCGCACAACATGGAAAGCTACAGCTATGAGACCAACAGTGACAATTCGCTGTACCTTGGAGACGTCAACCTCCTACACAGGTGCATCCAAGACTTGCCGGCACGGGACATGTGACAGCTCAGGATGCTCCTTAGCAGCTTGGGGGTTATACTAGGGAACGCGAGGCGTGATGTGTGTTTACGTGTATGTTGATATGGGTGAACTAGCAGAACAAGTATGGGGTTACCTTAGTAGGGGATGTAGAGAGTCAAGGAGCGAACGTCTTCGTGGTAGGAGTAGAAGGGTTCGTTCCGAGTAGCTCGTGTCTATGTGCGCAACGTGTGCGTTGTGAGAGATGAGGCAGTACATAGGTATGGTACTGTATCATGTGCGTTCGTCACGTGGCTTACGGGTACGGGGTACCCGTATGCCTTGCTGGACGGCCAGAGTACCCGTGAAGGGTTCTGTACCGTTACAGGACAACTACTCATCTGTCCTCACCTGGGGTACTCATCTGTCCTCACCTGGGGTTGCAACGTACCCACTGACACAGAGGGCCGCGCGTCGGCAGAGGCTGACTCGTCTTGCGTCGCACCGAGCTCAGTGTCGGGCTCAGTGTCAGACGACGCAATCCCTTCCGGATTGGTGTCTACCACTGAAATCGTAGGCTGCTCAGCAGCGGCGTCGGTACCCAGGTTTGTTTTGTGGGAGGCCATTCTGCACAGGCAACATCACAAGTCAGTGGACTGGACAGGGATGAGTGGTGGGCTAGAGGGGGTATTACTCGCAACTCTAAGATGCCAAAATATCACCTGCCACAGGGACTAGTAAAATTTGCGAGCGTAACGAGCTGATAATGCCTCAAACGTAACTGTGAATGACGCGTTCGTCCAGAATACGATGAGGGATATTAGCACTGCAAAGGCACGGACCACAGGCAAGCAAGGAAGTACACCGACGAATAGAAGTGCGCGACCGAATGAGCAAGAGAATGAGCAAGATAGCAGGTGGACAGCACGAATAATTGATTTTGCAACCAGGGAGAGCTGCAAGACAGGCTCGCGAAGTACCCTAATTAAAGCAAGTACAGTCGAGGTGGCCAATGGAGCCGATGCTGCACTATTGATCAATCCGCGAGGGAGATGCTCGGGAATAGAGCGTTAGAAGCTATGACCAAAAGGACAGGACGTGAATGCAAGGATCGAGAACGTAGGCCAGACAAGGGCAGGGCAGGCTAGGAAAAGATGCCCATGCAAGACAGGTCGCAGGCGGCCTAGGGCGTGTCGAGCCTAAAAGGACCGTTCACAGCGAGAACCGAACAGGTGCTACGTGTATTCGTAGCCACAGGGAAGAGCAGGAAAAACGAGCAGCAAATGCCAGAAAAGTTGACAGGATGTCCTGGCGGGTGCGATTAATTCGAAGAAAAATGCGTATGCGTGCGTATGTGTATGCGTGAGGTCACTAAGGAACGAAACCAGCTCCGCTACCAGTGTAACAGCTCAGGATGCTCCTTAGCAGCTTGGGGGTTATACTAGGGAACGCGAGGCGTGGTGTGTGTTTACGTGTATGTTGATATGGGTGAACTAGCAGAACAAGTATGGGGTTACCTTAGTAGGGGATGTAGAGAGTCAAGGAGCGAACGTCTTCGTGGTAGGAGTAGAAGGGTTCGTTCCGAGTAGCTCGTGTCTATGTGCGCAACGTGTGCGTTGTGAGAGATGAGGCAGTACATAGGTATGGTACTGTATCATGTGCGTTCGTCACGTGGCTTACGGGTACGGGGTACCCGTATGCCTTGCTGGACGGCCAGAGTACCCGTGAAGGGTTCTGCACCGTTACAGGACAGCTACTCATCTGTCCTCACATGGGGTAAAGAACAGGGCCTACCCATCCGAGTCACTCTCACCCCACGCAGGATGGGGAGTGTGCTCGACCCCAGGAGCATGGAACACTACGGGGCGTCCCTACACCTTTCACACCTATTGGTCACCCCAAGTGATCCAATCAGACCTATGACTGACGCTTCTGTGTGCATCTCCCCCTCAATCTAGGGCACCTACAGTCTGTTCTCAAATCAATATCCCTACTTGGATAGTGGCTACACCAGCACCCGCCTCTACCCACCTGTCCATGGTTTCGGTTTGCCGCTGGACGCGTATGCAGTCGTGCGAGGGAGACAAGCTGAGCCCTGTGCTCGCCCCCTTACACGACCAACAACAGTATACTCTCCTCTTCTCTTTCCCCTCCAGGATACAGAAGAACACCAGTGCCACCAAACCAGATGCATCAATTGGTATGACATGTCGGCACCCAGCTTGCACTCCACCTCCATCTTCCTTATCCGCAGGCCACCCGTCTATAACAGTGAGGATGACTTCGAATGAGACGCTGCAGCCACCTCTGCTCCCTGCTCTCTTAGTTGCCCACACCTCACCCCTGCTGATTAATTGTTGATGATGGCCAGCACTTCATCCCCTACCTCATCCACCCCAGTCAGTGACGACTATGAAGAACCCCAAGACTTCTTCACAACGCAACTGGACGATGTCTACTGGCGACCAGGTCAAGAATTTCTGAAAGGCCAAGCAGGAGGGGGGCTTACCAAGCGTCCCCTGCTTGCGCTTTACCAGTACACCTGGACCCCTCCAACCCAGCTTCCACTCCAGCTTCCCTCCTACCTGGCCGCCTACAAGGACGCCTCACTAGCTGCCTTAGTCACATGGACCCCAACTATCTGCAGGAGGGGGGGATTAACAACAGTATGCCAGACGGAGAAGTCGCACCCAATGCAGATAGAGGGGCCCTACATCCAAACCGTGGCCTCTTCATCGGTCATCATCGGGATGGCACTGAGGCGCAGCGCAAAGAGATGGCAGCCATGCTAAACAAAATGACCCCAGCAGTAGCGCGGACTATGGAGGATTTGAGAGAGGGCTACAAAGGGATTGCGCCTCCTATGCACATAGAGAAGGACAACGACAAGCAGGCATTCACTAGTCCCTACCGCAAGCCACCTATAGAAAAACTTGCTCAAGACAAAGTCTGCGCTGAATTGCTCCTGCTAGGCTTCAAAGAGCCAGCTCCTTCAGCTCAACATGCAGCAAACCCTGTCGTCGCCTTGAAGAAAGGACCTGATGGCCAGTACACTGCAAACAGAGTGTGCTACAGCTACAAGGCCATCAACCTCCTGACCAAGGACATGCACACAGGTTTCCCAATTGCAGAGGAATTGTTCCAAGACCTGGGCGACTCCAAGTGGTTCACACAAGTAGACCTGCGCTCGGGCTTCTACCAAGTCCACATGTCTGCTGGATGCCAAGATTTCTCAACCTTTTGGTGGGACAAGCAGCTCTATCTACAGATTCAAAAGTGTGCCATTTGGACTGAAACAAGCACCAGCTTACTTCCAGAAGGTCATGGAAACTGAGCTGGGCAAACGTGGTCTCCTGAAGTTCAGCAAGGTTTTCATTGACGACATTCTGGTCCACAGCGCCACCTTTGCTGAGCACATTAAGGACGTGGCAGCCGTGCTACAGTGTCTCATCGACATTGGCCTTCGCATACACCCTGACAAATCCTGCTTCGCACTGGACGCAGTGGATTTCTTAGGCTTCGATGTCAGCAACCATGGTCTCACCCCGCAAGCAGCCAAAGTCCAAGCTATCAAGGACCTGCCCTACCCAAACAACCTCAAAGACCTCAAGACCATCCTGGGTAAGCTGCGCTACTACGGTTGTTTTTGTGAAAACTTTTCAGCCATAGCCAGACCCCTCAATGACCTCACCAAGAATGATGTCAATTGGACTTGGGGACCTGAGCACACAGCAGCCATGGACGCCATCAGGAGGAATATCAGCACTCCAGGCAAGGTTTTGCGACGCTTTGACATCAACGCGCACACCTGTAACAGCTCAGGATGCTCCTAGCAGCTTGAGGGGTTAATCTAGTGTAACGTGCTACGTGATGTATGTTTACGTGTATGTTGATATGAGTGAACTAGCAGAACAGGTGGAGTGTTACCTAGGTATGGGATGTCGAGTAGCTTGGAAAGAACGTCTTCGTGGTAGGAGTAGAAGGGTTCGTTCCGAGTAGCTCGTGTCTATGTACGCAACGTGTGCGTTGTGAGAGATGAGGCAGTACATGGGTATGGTACTGTATCATGTGCGTTCGTCACGTGGCTTACGGGTAAGGTGTACCCGTATGCCTTGCTGGAAGGCCAGAGTACCCGTGAAGGGTTCTGTACCGTTACACTCCCCCCCCTCCAGAAGAGATGCGGACCCCGCATCTGATCGTAAGAAAGGTGGGATGTGAATACCAGTCGTAGTCGTATGTGCCGTGCTCAAAATATACTTGATGAATCAAGTTGGTTTCGGAGAGAACCATTTAACATCCCTTTTGAGTACTCCGGGAAAGATAGCTTTATGAATAAAGCAATCTGACCGCCGTGTCGTATGCGTCGAGTGCGATGGGTTGGTGATGGGCCCGTTTTTTTGACGTACGTCGGGACATAACGGGCGTAACACGTGATTTCCATGCATCGACGATGTGAGGGGCACTTTTCTTGACCGCCTTGGCGAGTTCCCAAGTGTCTTGCTCAATACCGAAGTCTTGCCATCGGACCAAGTATTCGAGACGTCGTTTGCTGGATGTGCCTATGACACGCGACTTCTCGCACATGATGCATTGGATATTCCAAATTGGAGCGCCGTCGGAGTCGAACTCAAGCTGTTGTCCAACATGGACAACGCCATCGGAGCGCCAATGCTTGATCAAACCCACGTGAAACACAGGGTGGATGCGCATCATCTTGGGCAAAGCCAAGCGGCACGCCGTGACTTGCCGGACGACTCCGGTGACCTCGTCGCGTGGACCAATGCATTCCGTAATCGTATAGGGGCCAACAAAACGAGGCGTAAATTTTGGTTTACCCGTTGCCTTGAACTTCATATTGCGGGTGGACAAGAGAACTTTATCACCAATGTTGAAGAAAACCTCCGTTCGTCGTTTATCGTAATGGGGTTTCTGCCGATCCTGAGCGGCTTGCATGCATGCCTTGCATTGATCTTGTCGTTCAATGTGATCGGCCCACCAATTGTTGGCAGCCGGACATTTCGATTCGACCTCTGCCTTGAGCGGCGTCGTAGGGTCGTAACCAAGGTACGCCCGAAAGGGGGTGTTCTGAATGGACTCTTGGTAGGAATTGTTGATTGCAAATTCCACAAGCGCCAAGGACTTATCCCAATCGTCGTGGTACGGCCCCACGTAGTGGCGAATCATGTCCTCGATGACTCGGTTCATGCGTTCCGTCTGATCGTCAGTTTGAGGATGAAACGCAGTCGAAAACGCTTGTCGCGTGCCCATCAATCGATGGAGATAGAGCCACGCCAAAATGGCCTGTGAATCGCGCATCGCGATCACTGAGGAGTTTCTTTGGGATACCATGATATCGGATGACACGATTTAGGTATAGGGAAGCGAATTCCTCTGCATTTATCGTAGTATGACAAGGTTCGACATGAACCATCTTTGACAGTTTGTCGACGAACACCGCGATGGCATCATGGCCAGACGATGTTGGCGGAAGCGCCGTAATAAGGTCCGTGGAGACGCACTCCCAGAATTTCTCAGGAATTTCCACGGGAACCATGGTACCGTTAGGCTTTGCGTTTCCGGGCTTGTTCGTTTGGCACTTATGGCATTGTTGGACGAAGGCAGTAACATCTGCTGTGACTTTGGCCCAAGTAAAAGTGCGGGTGACCAGCTCCAATGTCTTGGTGCAACCGCAATGGCCCATGTAAACTGGGTCGTGAGCTTCGCGGATAATATCCAGGCGAAGTGCCGCGTCGAGGGAGACACACAAAATTCGCGCCCGTACTTGTTCTTCTTGAACCAGTAACCGTTTCTGGAAAACTTATCGCGGAGGCGCTTGCAGCCCGGCGTGAAGTTTGAGTACGTTTCATCGAGCCAAAATTCGATCCATGATGGACGAAGAGGAGGGAGTCGACGCAGCGGGCATATGCCGTCTGCGTTGTCGCGTTTCCTTGACCGGAACCGAAGGTTCGGGGAGGACCGTCGGTGGGCGGGGTAGGATATCAACGACTGCGGGACCGACCGCAATAGGACGTTGCTTTTCGATCAAGGCCTGCATTCGCTGACCAAGAGAGAGAAGACCAACAGCTGGTGCGCAACCGCGACGTCGGCAGGGGCAGAGAGGTTGGGGTTGCGACTGACCGGGTCTGCCATATTATTGCGACCCGCGCGATACTCCCAAGTATAGCTAAAGGGCGCGAGGTCTTCCTGCCATCGGCCCATGCGTCGTGAAAGGACCGCCTTGGTGTCAGAATATGTGAGCGGATTGTGGTCAGTGACCAATGTCATGTGGGAACCTTCGAGGTAGCATCGCCACTCGGTCAACGCGTGGACGATCGCCAGCATTTCTCTTTCCGTCGTTGTATAATTCAGCTCCGCTGAGATATACTTCTTGCTGGCGAAGGCGATGGGGTGTTTATCTTGTAAGAGCACCGCGCCCGTACTAAGCAAAGATGCGTCGGTAATGACTTCGAAAGGTTTGCTGAACTCCGGCAGTGCGAGGACTGGAGCGGATAGCAAAGCTTCTTTGAGGCCTTCGAATGAGACGAGATGTTCCTGTTTGAACAAGGTGCCTAGTTCACCCTTGATGTTAGACAAGGTTTGAAGAGGGGCAGCGAGAGACGAATAGCCTTGGATAAAATTTGCGAAAATAATTGCACAAACCGAGGAATGAGCCGATCTCTTTTGCTGTTTTGGGAGTAGGCCAGTCACGGACAGTGCTAACCTTTTTCGGATCAACTTTAATTCCGTCGCGTCCAATGTAATGACCCAGGAATTTAACTTCTGTTTTGTTGAAGGAACATTTGGAGAGTTTCGCGTAGAATTCGTTGTCCTGGAGGACCTGGAGGACCGTGGCCAAGTTGGCCAAGTGCTCCGCCAGAGTGCGTCCGTAAACCAAGATATCGTCTAAGTCGACCACGACAAACTTGTGCAAGTAGGGCGCGAATATTTGGTTCATGACCGCTTGGAACGTGGCCGGCGCGTTCGCCAAACCCATCCCAAGGACTTTAAATTCATACTGACCCATCGGGGTAGTGAACGCAGTCTTCGGCGTGTCCTCGTCCGAAATTCGTATTTGGTAATAACCAGACGTGAGGTCTAGGGAACTGAACAAAGTAGCTCCACCTAGACGATCAATGGTCTCGTCAATACGGGGAAGGGGATACCTATTTTTAATCGTGATGTTGTTGAGTGCTCGCTAATCGCAAACAACACGGTATCCCGTTCCACCTGGTTTCGCTATGATCATTATCGGCGCACCGTACGGGGACGAGCTCGGGCGGGGCGATGAATCCTTGCTGCAAAAGGTCGGAGACGTATTCCTCACATGATAGCAGGGTCTCGGCTGGACTCATGCGACGATTCCTGCGATATGGCGCGTAAGCATTGTCTTGCGGTTTGATGACGTGAGGTATAACTCGATGGTTAAGAGTCCCCATAGGCAAATAGTTGAAGACTTTGCGATACTTCCAAAGGAGGGCGCGCAGATCGCTGGCCGAGATGAGCGTTTTATCGTAGTGGTCAAGGATGTTGTCGCGGATCCAATTTTCGAAATCCATGCTAGCCACTGGCGGACCAGGTAACGGTCCGTCGGACGGCAATAATTTCGTGAGCAATTTCGCTCTTTCATCGGCAGCGACATTTGACGCCGGTAACCCCGCCCGCGATTCGCGGACGTTGACCATGACGTGGTTAGCGCCAGCCTTCAAAAGCTATGCTGCTTTGCGACCCGTAATGACCGGGTCATCAGTTGACTTGCCCGATAGCGCCATGGTGAAGAAGGAATGAGCCGTTTCGTCCCGCTGCCTGTTAATAGGGGTTATACAGCAGCCGTACCGTTAGAGCGACATGGTCATGCGATCGTAATCGAGGACGGCCCTTTCGTCGCGCATCCAGTCGGATTCGAGGATTAAATCTAATCCTCCAAGAAGTTTGTCGACGACATGGACAAACGCTTTGCCAACATATCGTTGTATGTGGATAGGGAGCGTGGCCGTCCCGCGGATTTTGATAATCCCGTCGTTAGCGCAAGTGAATCCGTCGCGTTCGTTTTCCCAAGGGTAGATGTGCAAACCGAGATCATTAGCCGTTTGCCTTTCCATAAGGCAACCCGTCGCGCCCGAATCCGCCAATGTCAGCAATTGTTTCGCGCCAGATCGGGCGTTTAAAAGCATATTGGGGCTGTCGCGGAGTTGACTTCGTATACCCGATTGGCTCGCGTAGTGAGCACGGGAAAAGTGTTTGTATGTCGTTGTGCGTGATTGCGACGGATGCACTTCGTTGACCGTCTGGCAGCGATTTGTTTTTTTCGCGAACTTTGGGATCCAATGCCTCCGACCACCAGTTTTGTAATCGACGGGTTTCAACCGGACTGGGGATGCCCTCCTCAGGTGCGGGGCCAAAGTATACTGCCTTGGTCGCGTCGTTGAGAGCGTGATCAGAACCTTGCAAGCTAAGGACCTGCGACCCTGGCGATCTACTTTGCTTGCAGGTCTATCTGCGATCTGCTGCGTACGACGGGGTCCTCTCTACCTTCCCGGCCTGTTTAGCTCCCCGAAGGGGCCGGCCAGAATGCGACTACTCGAGCGCATCAAAGGGCTACTCGTGGCGTGCGTCCAACTTTAGGCTTTTTTTTTGACGAGAATCCGGTATTGTCGGTCTCGTCTATAGATCGTAACGCCAGCGAAGCATAAATGGGCATGTCGGAAGAAGGGTACCTAGTGTCTGCCGATCTCTGGGATCGATTCGTTGACCTGTGTTCGTGTAGCCCCCGCTCTGTTGCCCGTCGTTGCTGCTGCGTGTGTCGGGACATGTCCAGCTGCAGATAGCGGAATACGTCGACCATCGAATCGAACAATGCACCCATTTTCCGACCGCAAATATTTTGGTCGGAGGTCAGCAATAAGTCCCGTGCGAAATATTATATCGCTCGCGGACAGTGAGGTCTGGTACTTTGCGGGACTGATGGGAATATGTCTGCAGGGACCCCGTGCCTCGTTGGACTGAAATGTCGTGTAGTCTGGGGAGAAGGACCTGTCGTGTAATCGTATTGGCATCCGCAGGTTGTTCGACCTCATCAGCCTGTGTTTCATCCCTAACATAGGGCCGGCCGGCATGCGACTACTCGAGCGCATCAATGGGCTACTATTACTTTAGCGCCCTTGATGGAGCACCGATCATAATTTCTGTCGAGCCACTCCATGGATCAGCTATGAAAAAAGAATCAGAGGGGGCGCCCAATGCGCCAATAAATGTATCTCGACTGCACGGGTGGACCCCGTCGCAGCCGTAGAGCATTTGTTTCGTAATACCCGTCAAGTATTGCTCTGGTGCTTCGTCGTGCCTCGTCCGACTGCTTATAATGGAGAACGTTACCGGTTCCAACCACGTGTCGGCCTTCTGTATAGGGAAGACCTTGGTATGAACGTGTCGCTCCGACCCGTGCCAAATATTTTATATTTATCGGACACCGTAGGGCTCGTTTTATCGTGAAAGAGGGTTGGATGATTGCGGTAAAACAAGTGCAGTGAGATCGAGAATAGCTTTATTGATCCTTGTATGTAGTCGGGTGGAAACAACGGCGTTCGGTACCTCCGTCCACCACTGGGGATGTGCTCCTTAGGATCGGGGCCGAAGTAGACTGCCTTCGTTACGTCGATCGCACCTTGCAAGCTGAGGACCTGCGACCCTGGCGATCCACTCTGCTTGAAGGTCTGCGGTCCTTGCGAACCGCTACGTCGTCTACCCCCTCGGCCTGTGTTCTGTCACCCGAAAGGGCCAGCCGGGGTACTACTACCGTTGGCCGAAAGCATGGGCAATTGCCGGATGAGAGTTCAACTCTCCGACATCCTTCAGCTTGGGGCTCTGTGTCGACTAGAGTTGAACTCTTCAACAGCGTCGGTGGTTCATGCCCGGCGAAGAGAAAGAATCGAAGTCGGAGGGGGGGTAACATGGTTTTTGATTATTCCTGCCCCTTTCTCCTGACTGTCGCTTTGGTCCGTGAAGGCATTGCCCTTTTGCGACGGCGTTCTGTCTCGCCTCGCCCCACTGCAGGTAGTGGAACTAATATTCCATCGTGTCAGACAACGTTCCCGTTTCTAGCGGGCGTAAGAGCACGGAGAGCGTCGGACAAGCCCATGCGAAGACATTCAGTCGCTTGAGGGTCGTCAGGTCGGGGACCTTGCGAAACTCCGGCTTGATTTAATGGAAGTAATCCTGCAGGGAGCGAGAGTGCTGGCGCATGCCACATCTGTGTAGTCGGGTAAGAGCGACGTGCGTTTCCGAAAATATTTCCGAAATATGTCATTACGAAATATGTCGAACACGTGGGATGGTACACGTGGGGATAATTCTGATATGTGTCGAGCGTTAATAGCGTCTCGACCCACGTCACGAAACTATCCTACCCCAATCATGTTGCTCGAGGCCCACGATTCGTCCAAGGGGATGCGTAGAGGACCGCTAAATTCAGCTGAGAAATAGGGTATTATGCGAACCGGACTTCGAGGACAGCGTCTCACGCCATGACCAATCGCCGCGGATTTTGCGCGTGTGCCCTTGTCCACCCTATTCTCGTCAAGGAGTCACAACTCTGTGTGAATTCGGAGATCCGCTTTGCGAATCCTGAAACGTGTCGTCGGTCCTCTGTAGCGTGGGGAGGTGGTCGGTCAGGAGTATCCGTGCGTGGCGGGGTATTTAACCCACGCGGTCGGACGTGATCATAATGGATGTCTGCCGCAGGTGACTGCATCGGCACAACAGTCGGTTCCACTGTCGTATGATATGGCGTGCCATCGGGTCGCGAAATGCTGAGGAGCATTTGCGTGGAATTGCGCGGCTAAGGCGGGCCATGACCTGGCAAATTTGCGCGGCTATGGCGGGCCATGACCTGGCGCGGCTAGACCTGGCGCGGCTAGACCTGGCGCTGCTAGACCTGGCTGGCCTGGCGCGGCCTGGCGCGGCTAGACCTGGCGCGGCTAGACCTGGCGCGGCTAGACCTGGCGCGGCTAGACCTGGCGCGGCTAGACCTGGCGCGGCTAGACCTGGCGCGGCTAGACCTGGCTGACCTGGCGCGGCTAGACCTGGCGCGGCTAGAAATTGCGCGGCTACGGCGGGCGATGACCTGGCAAAATCTGTCAAGTGGGTGAAACTGTCGCTCGGAATATGGCCAGGTCGTCGGACACGCGTCGGACACTTCTGAGTGCTGTGCCCGATTGGGCGACACGTGTAGCAACTTGTGCTGAGGTTGTCGGAAAAGGGCACGCGGCCCGCCGGCAGAGTCAATCGGGCTGTATTAGCCCGTCGCTCGTTGAGAAATCATTCTCATACGTCGGAGGCTCCCTGGTCCTGTCGGGGCCGAAAGCCATACTCAGGCCCGAAGGTCCTGGCGTCAGCTTTAAGTGGGGTCTGTGGCCGACGAGATTTGAGCGACATTTGAGCGACGTTTGAGAGACATTTGAGCGACGACATGCCTCCCTCAAATTGGGGGGATGCGTGGGCTGCGTCGTCGACGTCGGCGTCGGGCGTGGCTGTTGGCGCACCCGAGGATGCAGCCAGACCGGCCAAGCTCGCGACCAGAGGTCGCAGCGTGCCGACGGAAACGGAAGGCCGCTCTCCGATGGAGGCAGAACCATCCTGCGTTGCCGGGAGCTCAGTGTCAGGGTCGGTGTCTGACGACGCGATTCCCTCGGGATTGCGACGTCGTAGGCGACACGCGACAGCGACAGCGACGTTGGAGGCTGCACAGCAGCGGCGTCGGAGGGGCAACGCCAGCGCCAGCGGCGTCGGGGGGCAACGCCAGCGCCAGCGCCAGCGCCAGCGCCCAGAGGTGGGATCGCGATCGGCGCACCCGAGGGTGCCGCCAGACCCGTGAAGCCCGCAACCAGAGGTTGCAGCGTGCCCACTAAAACAGAGGGCCGCGCGTCGACAGAGGCGGGCGGAATCAGAGGGCGTCGTGGTCGACAGAGGCGGGCGGAATCAGAGGGCCGCGCGTCGACAGAGGCGGGCTCGTCCTGCGTCGCATTGAACTCCGTGTCGGGCTCAGTGTCGGACGACGCAATCCTTTCAGGATTGGTGTCGACCACTGACGTCGTAGGCTGCTCAGCAGCGGCGTCGGTTCCCGGGGTTGCAATTCTGTGGGAGGCCATTCTACACAGGCAACAGCACAACTGAAGTCAGTAGGCTGGACAGGGATGAGTGGTGGGCTAGAGAGGGGGAATTACTCGCAACTCTTAAGAAAGCCCAAAATATCACCTGCCACAGGGACTAGTAAATTTTGCGAGCGTAACGAGCTGATAATGCCTCAAGCGTAACTGTGAATGACGCGTTCGTCCAGAATACGATGAGGGAGATTAGCACTGCGAAGGCACGGACCACAGGGCAAGCAAGGAAGAACACCGACGAATCGAATTGCGCGACAGGATGAGCAAGATAGCAGGTGGACAGCACCAATACAAGATGCAGCAAGCAAGGAGAGCCACAGGACAGACTCGTGAAGTACCCTAATTAAAGCAAGTACGGCTGAGGTGGCCAATGGAGCCGATGCTGCGCTATTGATCCAGCCGCGAGTATACCACTCGTGAATAGAGCGTTAGACGCTATGACCAGAAGGCCAGGACGTGAATGTTAGAATCGAGAACGTAGGCCAAACAGGGTCAGGGCAGGCTAGGAAAAGATGCCCATGCAAAACAGGTCGCAGGCGGCCTAGGTCGGGGCGAACCTGACAGGACAGAGCACTGCGAGAACAGAGCAGGCGCTACGTACTCGTAGCTACAGGTCAGGGCAGACAGCCCAAAGAAGAGCAGCAAATGCCAGAAAGCTGACAGGATGTCCTGGTGGGTGCGATTAATTCGAAGAAAAATTCGTATGCGTGCGTATGTATGTGTATGCGTGCGTATGTGTATGCGTGAGGTCCCTAAGGAACGAAACCAGCTCCGCTACCAGTGTAACAGCTCAGGATGCTCCTAGCAGCTTGAGGGGTTAATCTAGTGTAACGTGCTACGTGATGTATGTTTACGTGTATGTTGATATGAGTGAACTAGCAGAACAGGTGGAGTGTTACCTAGGTATGGGATGTCGAGTAGCTTGGAAAGAACGTCTTCGTGGTAGGAGTAGAAGGGTTCGTTCCGAGTAGCTCGTGTCTATGTACGCAACGTGTGCGTTGTGAGAGATGAGGCAGTACATGGGTATGGTACTGTATCATGTGTGTTCGTCACGTGGCTTACGGGTAAGGTGTACCCGTATGCCTTGCTGGAAGGCCAGAGTACCCGTGAAGGGTTCTGCACCGTTACAGCACCCTCATCCACTGCGACTGGAGCCAACATGGATTAGGAGCAGTGCTCGGCCAGCTCGACTCGGAAGGTAACGAATACCTCGTCGCCTGTGCCAGCCGCAGCCTTAACAAGCATGAAGCAGGGTACAGCAGCTTCAAAGGGGAAATGCTGGGCTTGCAAGATCTTTCGAGTGTATGTCTTCGGACTACATTTCACACTTGTCACTGATCACCAGCCTCTCATGTGGATGTTTTCCTCTGCCAACGTCACCGGTGCCATCGCTCGATGGGCATGCATGTTGCAGTCATTTGATTTTGACATCATGCACAGACCAGGTGCACAACATGGCAACGTTGACGCACTGTCTAGGTTTCCCAGCCCCTCAGCAGAGGACAACACTGGCGCTCGCATTGACCTGGACAGCGACCTGTACGCAGCATTTCCAACAGTGCCCACCACCCCTTATGTGCCCCTAGACCTGACACTAGGGCACATCGTGGACTACACCCTTGACGTCAGATCTGTCTTATCCATCTGCACAACACCCCTGCCTGCCGCCGTCACATACATGGCCCAGAATGGCATCACTCTATACGAGATGTGCGGGGGCATGTGTGCAGGATTGGAGGCAGCACTGCGCAATGGCATCCAAGTTAACAGGTATATCTACAGTGACATTGCGCCCGCTGCTCAGACAGTCGCCCGCTATAGGACGCAAGCTTTGACCAACCTCTACCCCCATCTGCTCAAGTCATACGCCTGCGACCATGCCTTCACGACGCTGCCCCAAAATGTGACCAAGATCACACCAGAACAGCTCATGGCCGCAGCTGTGAGCGACCAATCACAGTGGCTCATCATAGCCGGTCCAGAGTGCCAAGACTTCAGCCCAGCAGGAAGCAACAGAGGACTTAAGGGACCCCGGGCCGCCATCCTGCAGGCTTGTACCACCGTCATTGGGTACATCCGGCAGCTACAGCACCCTCGGCGACCCCTCTACATCGTGGAGAATGCAGCAATGCAGCACAACTTCCGATCAAAACATATTGCTACGCAAGACTTCAACGCAGTCAACATAACTCTTGGCCTCCCTATCTGCGTGGATGCTGCAACATTCGACTCAGGAGCGCACAGACTCTGCAAGAAGTGGCAGAACTTGGTTGACCCCCTTGATCTCCAGCTCCAGCTCAACAAGACCCGTCGGACGGCCAACATTTCAGCCAACGCCTTCTTGGATCCTGGACGGAGCACTACAAGGGTCTACAGATCAGACACAGCCCCTTTTTGCTTAGCTAATAACAAGATCGGACAAGAGCGCAACGTACTGCCTACTCTAGTAGCGTACCCTCTGTCTCGAGCCTTCAGACCTGACAAACCAGGCAGCATCTACTCTCTCCAGAGCGGCGCATGGTCTGCACCAAACCCTTATGAGAGAGAACGCATGCTCGGATACTACACAGGAGCAACAGCAGCACCAAGTCTCACTCAAAACCAGAGGCATATCCTCACAGGCAACAGCATGCATGGATCAGAGAGCCTTGGTAGCAATCATCAGAAAGACCTTGGAAATGGCAATCCCTACACGTCTATGCCTATGACATCTATGCTGGAATTTCAGCCACCACCCAGACCTGCGTTACTGCCTTCTCCCAGCCCTGTTCTTCTTATGACAACATCTCCCAGCTATCCCAGCAATTATGGCGGTCGCTTATCAGACCCCACACCTCCAACACGCCAGTTCTATGGCACTGAGCGCGCTTGCCTGTTGGCAGTCACCAGGAGCAAAGCTGTCAAGCCACACATCTGGCCATCACAGCCACCTGCACCAGCCACCAGCCACCAGCCCTCAGCCACCAGCCCCCAGCAACCAGCCCCCAGCAACCAGCCATCAGCCACCAGCCCTCAGCCTTTGCAACACGTCCCTCCTTCGCCTCTTCTGCCATCTTCAGCTACAAGTCCTCAACTCGCCCCAGGCAGACAGTTGGATACTGACCTGCGGCTTGCTGCAATGTCCAAGGACACTGACGGTCTAAACGTCCACTCTGATCAGTTTGTCTTGGAGTACTTGCGGCGAGGAGTCCTCGGCTCCAACTGGACAACATCTCGTACTAGGCGGGTACTAGCAAGGTCAAGGAAGTACAAGCTCGGCGCATCTCCAACGGGAGAGGAGAGGATCATACGCATCCTGGCCAACGGCATTGAACGCATCATCCCAGCCCCCAGCCAGAGATCCATCCTCATTCAGAGGGCCCACGAGACCAGCGGACACTTTGGGGCACGCAGAACAGCTTACTTAGTGGTCAGCTCTTTCTGGTGGCACGGCGTTGTCAAACAAGTCAAAGCACTGGTCAAGACATGCAAGATCTGTGACCAAGCCATGGCCTACTTCAACCAGCCAACAGCCACATTGCAATCCCACTCGATTCATGGCCTCTTCTTCGCTTGGGGAATTGATTTGTCTGGTCCCTACAAGAAGACAGCCAGGGGCAACACTATGCTCATGCACGCCGTGGAGTATTTCAGCGCCGCACTCGTGGTGGTCCCCATACCAGCCAAGGAGGCCATCCATACCGTCTACGCGCATTCTCATGGAGTCTTGGCACACTTTGGAGCATACGCACTCTGCATCTTTGACAATGGCCCCGAGTTCCATGGCAAATTCAAGGAACATCTGCTTCACAACTTCATTGACCACAGGTTTATCCACCCTAACCACCCTCAGGGCAACGGTTTTGTGGAGCGAAGCGTCGGTACCATCAAGGCAGCCTTGGCCAAGATCTGCTCTGAAAACCTGGCCACTGACACCTGGGACATTGACATTGCCAAGGTCGTAACAGCGTACAACTGTAGCCCTCAGGAGACTACTAAGTGCGCCCCCTTCACTCTGCTGTACGCCCGGGCTCCGGTCATGAACAACCCTGAGGCGCAGCTCGCCATGACAGCGCAGCTGCCCGACCTGACAGACAGCACACAGGTGCAAGCTCTGACTGACACTATCCTAAAGCGCGCTCAATAGATCAAGAGAGTCAGCCCAACTATTGCCAATCACATAGCAATCGCCCACCACAGGGACACCCTGCGCTACGCAAAGATCAGGGGGGGAGCCTATCACCCTCGCATGTGCAAATTCCAGGTGGGAGACTTTGTGTACATCCGCCGTCCCAACGTGCGCAACTCCTTGCAGATGGCTGCCCAAGGCATGATCCTGCGCATCATCGATCTCAAACCAACTGAAGTAGTCGTCTTGCAAGGACGTTGCGGCTGCACCATCCCATCACCAACCATGCACGCAATCTGTCTCCTTGCCACCTCCTTAACTTGGATGGCACAATCAGGCCAGACTTAGCAGTCCCACCCCCCAGCCTAGCCTGCAGCGTCTGCAACTTCCCTGACAACGCCAATTGCATGCTACTCTGCGACTGCTGTGGGGCAGGTTACCACACTCACTGCCTTGACCCACCTCTCTCTGCAGTGCCCGTCGAGGACTGGTTCTGCCCAAACTGCAAAGCCAGCGGCATAACTGCAATCCCCGCAGGACGCACCCCGGAAGCACCACAACAGGAACCTAACCTTTTCTCCACCCCGCAGACTCGCTCCAGAGACAGAGCCGCCCTCGCCTGCGACAAGATGCTCGTCATCAAACAGGTCAGAGTCCAAGGCGGCCTCAACAAAGCTGTCTGGGGCACTGCCTCCTTCCAAGGGCCACTTTCCAGGCCATGGTACTTCAAGCTAACCTACGATGACGGCCAAGTCATTAAGCTCACCATGGCTGGACTCAAAAAACTTAACCCACTCCCCACAGGCACACAAAAGCCCCTACCACTAACACCTGTGCTCCCCTGCCTCAACCGTGCATGCAGGCATCCAACGCACGCCATCCTGGCGTCTGAGGACAACCCATCCTGTGAAGTGTACCACACATGAGCACACTATCGCACACCTCAACTCCTTACATTCCCTCCTACCTCAGGTGATGGTCAACACTGTGGAATATCGTGACAGCACCCATGCACTCACATGGGACTGCTTGCCCCGTTACGCACCAAATTTCAAATCCCATTGGGCATCGCGATACCTTGGCCAACCACCCCTCGCAGATGATTTACTCTGTCTTGGCCCATGCTACTATGGTGACCTCGATAACCACCAAGGCCATGTCCTCCAACTCCCCACTGAATCTGTCCAACAGTACACTACACGCATTCACTTCCTCCAAGCTGCCTGGCACCACCAGCAAGCTGACCTGAACACAGTTTTCACTAGGGTAGAGGAAACCAGGCGCATTAATGGAGCATACCCATACCCAGTGCATGTACCATATTTCACTCGTCGCCTACGTACCTGACGTTGAACGCTGGACCCACCTGACTCCCATGGTCTACATGCCACCGCACATGCATGGACCAAGGGTCAGGCTTAACAACCTATGGCGCGCACCCCTCCTCAGCCTTCCTGGACTTTGCTTCCAACCCCCCTCCCATCTACTACCTGGCAACGCGTCCTCGATTCATGGAATACATCACCCCACACAACACTCATGTTCCAGTGGTCTAGACACTCTCTTCCACAACCCACCATACCCACCGTTTGGTTTGGGTATGCTGGCTGTGTAGCAGACATACAGCTTGCATAACCCAGACATGCCTTGTGCATGTGATGGACCAGTTACGACTAGCCAACAGGTTGTCATGTTTGTTTGTTAATCCATGAGGGGGGGGGGGGGGGGGGGGGGGGGGGGGATGAACGAGGACATACGTCTTCATTCCTGGGACAATACACGCCCCAGTGATCACAACAGTTCTTGGGTTCTTTTTGTTTTCTTGCTCAATGTTCCGTGTTGCGTTACATATACGCAACACGATCCCAAACTTACTTCAAAACAAGTTTGCAGCCACCACTGGGTTGCTGACTGGAAGCCTCTAGGAGGGGCAGTCAGCACTTACAATATGACCAGATGAGGATTTTCGCCCAGCTACCTAACATCAACTTCTTTCAACTTGGACACCACGAATTTTTCTACTGGCCACTGTATAACATGCCTCCAAATTTATTCGGCCGGACCCATGCTTGATCTTTGTTGACTTTCAAGGTTTTACCTCTTAAAGTAATAGACGTGGCTTTAGTTCCTTTCAGTTCCAAATAAACCACCACCTACCTTTTATTCTTCACTCCGTGCAGACAGGGGGGAAACTAGGTGGTGAGTCCCGCTTTATCATATTCCAGCACCAGAATGGATACACCTTCTGTACATACCTTTTTGTGTATCCAGCAACCTCATCTGCTCGATACCAGCAGCAGGAGGGGGGGGGAAGGAGAGATTTCCAGATTTATTTTTCTATCTCAACAGAATTACAATCAACTCTCCCCGTTACCACTTCTATTTTTTTCACTACACTCACTCCCATTCAGTAGTGAAGGGGGGGAATTGCAGTGGTAACATACCTATCCTTAGGAGCACGCATACAGCCGTGACAGCTGTCACACGCGATTGCGTGTTTACCTACATAACACTAAAAGCAGGGGAAATACCGTGTACACACACACGCACCAGGCGCAGACTCCGACCAGACCTGAGCCCAGCTAGCCCAGATCTGGCTTAGTCAACCCGCCGTACATGTCCGCCTAGTGCCCAGCTACACACAGCTACCTAGGATAACTCTGTTACACATGCGCGCCCAGGCCGCATCACAAGCGCAGCTTCCGTGACACGCGGGCGCTTGTCTTAACACGAGACGGTTATCGGCGCTTATCATAAACACGAGACATAATAATGCAGTGCCGTGAAAGACATTGAGCATATCTCCTTTCGCCAGCACATGCAAAGCCATAGTTACGATAGTACCCTAAAGGACAGAAGAGCTGATAGTCGATTGAGACGACCAATTCTCTCTCATTTCTACTATCAAACTCTTGTCTAGGTGCGTCGATGCTATCGTCGGGATAGGTAACTGCTAGGCGCTACTTGCGCACCTACCCCTTGCAGTGTTGGCTTTGTCTTGACACCAACCCGTCACGACAAGCCAATACGGCTGTCACGCATCATAAATAATCATATTAGGCTCTTGCAACCGCTTGACCACTTTCGCGCATTGCAATCCCCACCTTGCCGACCCTCTCCGGCGAGCTATGTAGACACTGGCGCGTTCACTTAGCAACCGCAGTTTTATCTTCTATTGTTCCTAGAACAAATTGTAACTCATTTCTAATATCAAACTCTTGTCCAAAACCACCACGGGTCATCCAAAGTCTGCGTCTCCAAGCCCCTGTCGTCACCGACTCCAGAAACCTGTCAACCTGCTGTCGCCTCGTCTCCAATACGCTCTCCCGAGCATTGACAACCCTCGTCTGCCGGACTTCAGAAGGAGACTCCGGTCAACACCTCTCCTTTCGCCTCGACTCCTCAACTGCCGGCAGAAAGTCTAACCCCTCGGAACGGTGAGACGTCCCCGTCAGTAGAGACAACGGTGCTTCCAACCCCTCGGTAACGCGGCTACCAGTTCCCTGATCAGAATCTGATTTCCCAAATTGAACGATAACAGAGCAATATATAACGGCTTGCTAAATGCCCATTTGAAGTGGATACATTTTTTTGCGGAGCCCCCCCTTCTGGGGGGCAAGAGCCCCCAGTGTTACCCATTTGTCCGTTCGTCCATCCATCCATCCATCCGTCTGACCGCGATGAAGCCCGACACGTCAGCCAACGCCAACGCCAATGCCAACGCCAACCGTACGGTCTCGTAACTAACTCGCTTCCGTTGCCACCTGTCGCTCCCTCGCGATCACTCTCCGCCATTTTTAGCGTCTCAGGCGACGCTGCATACAGGGTTGTGTAGTACGGACAGTACGCACCAAGCATCCGTACTGTACTCGTTTTCCTGAAAATTCAATTAATAATTCAATTCAATTTATATATCAGTCTCTGAGTTGGCATAGTGCACACCGGTACCTACTTCCTCTGGGACCCGTGTTGCCTGCCGCCAGGCCACAGGCTAGCTGTGGCCTGCACGTGACTGCAGTACCTTGCAGTACACATCCTTATTCTATATGATTGCGCCTGTTGCGCTTAATAGTATCTTCTCCGCTATCGAGCCTGTGCCGTTGTAAAGAACTTACATTACAAGGTTATGGGCTAAAAAGGCAGAGAGAACTCATTGCAAACAAATACGATGATGCATTTGATTATGCCCCTCCAGCACCTTTGCGCATCCCTGCCTGCTGCCACATCTGCTAGGGACGATATATCTGTCCACAATGATGATGGGGACAGAGCTGACCACTTGCATGTGGGGAAATTGTTATCACAGGCAGCCGAACTTGCACGTGCTCCCTCACCTGCAGTTATCCCTACACTTGCATCTGATACCATCCCTGCAACACCCTTGTGTATCCTCGCTGCCATCCCCCATAGGAAAGACAAAACAGCTCTCCAACCTGCAAGTGCTGATGATGAGTGCAACACTCATGACATGAACCACTTGCATGGGGGGGAATTGCCTGATCATTCTGTCCTCTCTCCTAATGTCTCTGATGACTTGCAGGGGGGGGACCTGAACACCTATGCTAATGAAAGGACAACGGATCCCACACCCACATCCTGCTCTAGTAATGATGAACCAACATCCACTGAGCACAGCAACACAACCACCACCTGGCATACTGTCAGTCCCACTCCTAACATGATAACCATCATCAGATCACACCACCTTCCACTCACCTCTGCCCTCCAAGGCATTCCCCACCTGCCCTTCCCACGCTACCACCACAGGACATGCAAGCGACCATGCATCCTTGTGGGTATCGGATGAAGGACACACTTGTGAAGGGGAACATGAGGAGGTATATAGCATGGAAAGGAAATGTCCTGATGTACTGACGAGGGGACTGAACTATGCATTGCATGCATCTGTGCACCCATGTGATGTGACCCTTCTTGCATGCAGATATAAGCATGAGCGATACCCTCGTGAGCTGATTTATATCTGCGTGTAACATAATCCTGATGCACTGATGCACAGCCACCTACTGATGTACTGTACTGCACAGATTGAAGTGCTGTACGGTACTAACGTACTGCCCATGTGCTAATGTACTGCTGTACTGAACTCCTGTGCACTGAGCTGCAATGCTGTACTGCAGATCCTTTGCATGCAGATCCTAAGCGAGCGATACCCTCGTGTGCTGATCTACATGCACTAAACTGCAATGCTGTACAGCACTAGCGTACTGCCCATGTACTACTCCTACAGCCTAAGGTGACCTGATACCCCTCAGCCCATAGTGTTGCCTAGGCGATGGTACAACTCCCTGCAGCGATTGATAATCCCCACCATCTGTTAAACAATCAGTAATGAACACTCTAGGATTAATTCATGATCTGCCCCGTACTGCCACATGTACTTACCCACGTGCAGTTCAAGTCTTCTACCCTTTCGATGTTCTCGTGCTAACAACATGATGCATGCATGATTCTTATTTAGCATTTCAGCACTAAGCCTTCACTACCAAATTATGGGGGACTAGTACAGACATCATCAGTTGTTTTCCCTGCTCTTTAGTAGTATCCCCTGCAGCTCCCCTGCATCATTCATAGCTTTGCTTACGTTGATCTGCAATGACCCAGCAGGTCCCAACAGCACCAGCAGTCCCTACCGTCCCTGCATTTTCTTATCCGCTCCTAGTGCCCTTGCAGCGACCCTAGCTACCTCGCAGCCCCCAAGCTGCTGACACCTTGTAATTACCCTGCAGCATTCCTAGCTCAAGTCCGCCATCAGCTTGCCCTTGACAGCTTCCCCAGCACGCCAGGCACCTAGTAGTTAAAACATTGCTCCCCATCTGTTGTATCAGACCTGAACACTCTAGAATTTATTAGATTGTATGCCACCTGTACTGCCCCATGTACTTTCACAGGCAGTCAAATTTTGAATTTAGAATTATCCTAGTCTCTACCAGATGTCTGCGTTTTAATTTAGGTTACAAGCAATCCAGCTACAAACACCCAAATTATGGGGGGGACTAGTCCAGATATCCTGTCTAGAACAAATTCTCTAGCCTCAAATCATGCCCTTCTCGTAACCAAGGTTATCTCCACAAGATTTAACCAAGCCTGGAAGTTTCCTTCCAGCCCCATAGCAGCCCCTCTGCACCCCTAGCATGCAGCCTACCTGCAGCTTCCTTCTAGTTTCCCAGCAGCCTCTCTGCAACCTAGCCTGCAGCCTATCTGCAGTCCCCTTTAGTTTCCTAGCAGCTTCCCTGCAATCTAGCCTGCTGTCCCTTTGCAGTTTCCTATCAGGGCCAGCTACCTCAGTAGACTGACATTCCTTTGAAGACATCTGCTAATATGCTATACCCCCTTGAATCCTGTCCCAAATAATTTATTATTCACAGTCTTTCATATCAGCCATTAGCAACCATCTCAAAAGTCTTACTAGCCCTTATATTCTTATTTCCTCATGCCCCTCAGTTAATTCCAGGAATTCTTGAGTTCAGGAATACCTAGAATTGGGGGGGATGTTATTTACTGATTTATATATCAGTCTCTGAGTTGGCATAGTGCACACCGGTACCTACTTCCTCTGGGACCCGTGTTGCCTGCCGCCAGGCCACAGGCTAGCTGTGGCCTGCACGTGACTGCAGTACCTTGCAGTACACATCCTTATTCTATATGATTGCGCCTGTTGCGCTTAATAGTATCTTCTCCGCTATCGTGCCTATGCCGTTGTAAAGAACTTACATTAAAATAATGCACACCGGTACCTGTTCCCCCCAGGCCCCGTGTTGCCTGCCGCCAGACCATAGACTAGCTGTGGCCTGCACGTGACTGCTGTACCTTGCAGTACGCATCCGACTTCTATATGATTGCGCCTGTTGCGCGTATTAGCTACCGTATCTTCTCCGCTATCGAGTTATATGCCGTTGTAAAGAACTTACATTGAAAAGTTATGAGTCTTCTCAACTTCAGATTTTTTTCCAAGTACCGGTAGTCCGGTACCTGAAACGACAAAACCCAGGACCCACACATCGTGCAAAAGCAATTTCGAACAATCACGGAGCAATATATAACGGCTTGCTAAATGCCCATTTGAAGAGGATAACGATTCCAGTATTATGTATAGGTCAACACAAACTTGATAATTCCTCTTATCATCATGATCGGTTGCTGGCTTGATGTCCTCTGGCCTTTGCAAGTTTTAGAAAGGTGCCATACTGCCATTGAGGTGCAAAGAGATCCGTTTCCGTTTTGATAAATTAATGATAAATCAATGTGAATCGGGTCAACGGCGGGTCGAGGAGGAGGGAGGCTAAGTGGCGAACCAGATCGACAGCTACCGGGATCCTCAGTCAGTGACATACGACTGATACGAGCAGCTGCAGTCGGTCCGCTAGACAGCGAATTATAGTCTCCACTGATGGCCCATTGCGTCGCAGACACAATTTTTGGAGGGTCTGTCGCATGCTCGCATCACAGTGGGTCTCTGGATGGGCCAGGTGTTACGATGCACAATCACTAAGACCATCAGAGGCATAGGGGCCAACGCTATCTAACATAAAGGGGCGACACAAATACAGAATCCTTGCTGACTGATTACAGAACAAGGGTGAAGTCTACAGGGCGAGGACAGCTCCAGCTTCGAGGGCCCTCTCCGAACCGCTTAAGCGGTGGCGTACCTCTTGGCCTGCACATGAAGGACACGTCAAAGTAAGTGTGTGGGTGTGTGAGTGAGTGGGTATATGAGTGTGGGAGTGGGTACATGAGTTTGTGTGTGTGTGAGGGAGTATATGAGTGGGTATACTAGTGTGGGTGTGGGGAGGGGGGTATACAAGTCTGAGAGTGCCTACTGAACTAGCTTTCCCGCCAACCACACAGATACTGACACAGACATAATGGGCATCAGCCTGAAAACTCATCCTGCGAGCCTCCACCCCACCCCACTAGCACCCACCTGCTCCTGCAGAATGGCCAGCCAAATGCTCTTGGGGAGATGAGGGGCTTGCTCCAACTAGCTAACCCGCCAACCACACAGATACGCATACATACGCAGTACACATCAGCATGTAACCTCATCCCACCAGCCCCCCTCTCTAGCACCCACCTGCTCCTGCAGAATTGTGAGCCTCATGCCCTTGCCCTTGGGGAGGGAGATGAGGGGCTTGCTCCAACCAGCTAACCCGCCAAACACAGACAGGCATACAGTAAACATGAGCATGTAACCTCATCCCACAAGCCCCAACCCCACTAGCACCCACCAGCCCCCCTCTCTAGCACCCACCTGCTCCTGCAGAATGGTGAGCCTGATGCCCTTGCCCTTGGGGAGGGAGATGAGGGGCTTGTTGCCCTTGCCAATGACAAACACGTTGCCAATGCGGGTGGCGAACTTGTTGCCAGCAGCATCCTCAACATGCACCATGTCAAAGCTTCCCTTGTGCTTCTCCCTGGCCTGGATGACACCAACGCGGCCGTTGTTGTGGCCACCAGTGCACATGACCATCTGACCAACATCGAACTTGGCGTAGTCCTTGATCTTGCCAGACTCGATGTCAAACATGACGGTGTCGTTCACCTAGAGGACAGGGTTTGGGTTCAGGTTAAGGCATAGGTGTGAGGCGGTGATGTGTGGGGGATGATGTGGTGTGGTGGTGTGAGGCGTGTGTGTGTGGTGGTGTGATGTGTGGGGGATTATGTGGTGTGGTGGTGTGGTGGTGTGAGTGTGTGGGTGCGTGTGTGGGTGTGTGTGTGGGTGTGTGTGGGTGTGTGTGTGTGGGGGGGGGGGGGGGGGGGGGGGGGGGCGATGTGTGGGGGATGATGTGGTGTGGTAGTGTGGGAATGGTGGTGTGGTATGGTGTGGGTATGGTGGTGGGGGGTGGGGGTGGGGTGGGGTGGGGTGGGGATGGTGGTGGGCTTCTCCCTAGCCAGGATGACACTAAGGCTGAGATGTGTTGTGGTGTGGGTGTGGTGGTGTGGAGAAGGGGTGTGGTGTGTGTGGGGGGAATGATTTGAGGTGGTGGTGTGTGTGGGGGGGATGGTGATGCCATCATGGGTCAGCACTACGGAAACATCACCCTTGCTGAAGGACAGCTTCATGACCATGCACAGCGTCTAGGCGGCCTCCTCCATCGCCTCTCCTGTGACTCATCCCTAAACCTACACCCACCCTTGTCCAACCTTAGTCTGCTTGTGCTCACCTTGACCTCGAGACTCATCCCTAAACCTACACACACCCCTGTCCAACCTTAGTCTGCTTGCGCTCACCTTGACCTCGAGACTCATCCCTAAACCTACACACACCCCTGTCCAACCTTAGTCTGCTTGTGCTCACCTTGACCTCGAGACTCATCCCTAAACCTACACCCACCCTTGTCCAACCTTAGTCTGCTTGTGCTCACCTTGACCTCGAGACTCATCCCTAAACCTACACCCACCCTTGTCCAACCTTAGTCTGCTTGTGCTCACCTAGACCTCGAGACTCATCCCTAAACCTACACCCACCCTTGTCCAACCTTAGTCTGCTTGTGCTCACCATGACCTCGAGACTCATCCCTTAACCTACACCCACCCTTGTCCAACCTTAGTCTGCTTGTGCTCACCTTGACCTCGAGACTCATCCCTAAACCCACACCCACCCTTGTCCAACCTTATAGTCTGCTTGTGCTCACCTTGACCTCGAGACTCATCCCTAAACCTACACCCACCCTTGTCCAACCTTAGTCTGCTTGTGCTCACCTTGACCTCGAGACTCATCCCTAAACCTACACCCACCCTTGTCCAACCTTAGTCTGCTTGTGCTCACCTTGACCTCGAGACTCATCCCTAAACCGACACCCACCCCTGTCCAACCTTAGTCTGCTTGTGCTCACCTTGACCTCGAGATCTGAGTAGCGGATGGTGTGATCATCATGGTACAGCACCACGGCCATGCTGTACATCCTACTCAACCACCACCCTACCCACAAGCTAACAACCCCTAACCTACAAGCCAACTCAATCCCTAACAGAACCCCCAACCCCATTCTTAACCCAGCAATGGCCATCCATCTATCCTCACCCTGACCTCAGGATCAGGTAGCGGATGGTGCGGCCATCATGGGTCAGCACCACAGGACGCCTCCCTTGCTGAAAGACAGCTTCTTGACCCTGCACAGTTTGACCCAGCCCACTAGCCAACCCTATCCCAGACCCAGTGACACACTGCTCAGCTTTTCTCACCTTGACCTCAGAATCAGGTAGCGGATGGTGCGGCCATCATGGGTCAGCACCACACGGACACCTTCCTTCCTGAAGGACAGCTTCTTGACACTGCATAGTTTGACCCAGCCCACCAGCCAACCCACCAGCCAACCCTATCCCAGACCCAGCCACACACTGCTCAGCTATTCTCACCTTGATCTCGGGATCAGGGTAGCGGATGGTGCGGCCATCATGGGTCAGCACCACGGGGACGCCTCCCTTGCTGAAGGACAGCTTCTTGACCTTGCAGAGCTTGTAGGCAGCCTCCTCCTTGGAGATGCGGTGCACCACGAAGCGGCCCTTGCTGTCGTAGACCAAGCGGAAGTGCTCGTCAGTCTTGTCAATGTCAATGACGTCCATGAAACCACATGGGTAGGTGGTGTCGGTCTTCACCTTGCCGTCGATCTTGATTAGGCGCTGCATCAGGATCTGCTGCACCTCCTTGCCAGTGATGGCATACCTGAGAGGTGGGGTTGTGGGTGCTACATCAGGGGCGGTGATAATAATTCCGGCTTCATTGTACACCAAATAGTGATAACGCATCTTTGTTCACCAAACAGTGATAACGCATCTTTGTACACCAAACAGTGATAACCACTGACAGGTAGGGCCCGGCATCTCATATGACATTGACCAAAGTCGATTATGATATCATACAAACTGCATCATACAATTTTGTACATAAATGGTAACTTTAGCTTAGTCAGATTGCATCATATGATATCATGATATCTCATGATGACATGATTGGCTGAGCCCCCCCTTTGGGGGGCGGGAGCCCCCAGGGTTGCCCCATTGCCGTTTGTCAAACCGTCCGTCCAACTGACTGACCGAAAAATTGAAGGCTGACACGTCAGCCAACTGTCTGATAACTAACTGGCTTCGGGTAGCTCCAGTTGCCAACACACTCCGCCAATTTTCTGCGTCGCTTGCGAGGCTGCTTAGGACTTGTATCATATGATATCAAATTGCCGTTCCATATAAACAGGTGCCTGAGGCAGTCCAGGTCCAGATCCAGATCGGCATGAAGGCGCGTGCTCTCCACCCGTCCAAACAAAAGCCAACCAACAGGTAAAGCAAATAGTTATAACCTCTGACAGGTGCATGAAGCAGTCCAGGTCCAGATCGGCGTGCAGTCGCGTGCTTTGCACCGGTGCAAACAAGCGCCTTCCAACAGGTATAGCAAATACTGTTTACCACTGACAGGCGCCTGAGACAGTTCAGACCCAGATCGGCATGCAGTCGCTATATTTGCACAGGTGCAAACAAAAGACATCCAACAGGTGTAGCAAATACTGTTAACCACTGACAGGCGCCGAAGACAGTCCAGACCCAGATCGGCATACAGTCGCTATCTTGGCACAGGTGTAAACAAAAGCCATCCAACAGGTACAGCAATTACTTATAATATAACCATGTCATATATCATATCACTACTGACAGGCGGCTGAGGCAGTACAGACCCAGATCTAGAACAGCATGCAGTCATGTGCTTCCAACAGGTGAAAAAAAGCCATTCAACAGGTACAGCAAATACTTTTGACCACTGACAGGCGCCTGAGGCAGTCCAGACCTAGATCTAGAACAGCATGCAGTCATGCCCTAGATCTAGAACAGCATGTAGTTCAGACCTAGATCTAGAACAGCATGCAGTCATGCCCTAGATCTAGAACAGCATGTAGTTCAGACCTAGATCTAGAACAGCATGCAGTCATGCCCTAGATCTAGAACAGCATGTAGTTCAGACCTAGATCTAGAACAGCATGCAGATCTAGAATAGCATACAGTGCTTTCAACAGGTGCAGAAAAAAGCCACTCAACAGGCAATCCTCCCGCACTAAGGCATAGGCTGCTGCAATCTAGATCTACATGGTGATCGTTGAACCGATGAAGGTGCTGGCTTTGAATCCCTACGGGTGCGCTTAAGCGTCCGTGGTCGCTGTCAATTGACATGGTAGCTTCTTCTAGGTTACATAGCAGCCCGTTCCATACCGCGGCAAGACGGGGCTCCCTTTATAGCACGCCCCTCCAGGCGTTCTCATTTTTCTACAAGGCGATCTACAAGCAGCATTGCATTGACACAACAACCATCTCATAATCACAACCACTGCATAACCACAACCACATAACCACCAACCACATAACCACTGCATAACCACAACTACATAACCACAACAACCACCACCACCTTGTAAGCGAACAAAACACATTGCAAGACATCCTGCAAAGATACCACCTAACCCCAGTAGCTTCCCTCCCCCCCCCCACACACACACACAAGCGCAACGCCCGATCACCCCCCCCACCACCACCACCACCCCACCCCTCACACACACCACCACCAGTGCATAAAGGGTAAGCAGTGGTTCATGTACCATTGTCTTGCGTGCAGCACTGCTGCTTTCGACAGCTGTGAGTGGACTGTCCAAGCCGCACGAGTGGAGCAGATGATGATGATGACATTTTTCCTGGTGCCCTACTGGACTCCAAATGTGCCAGTGGCTTGACGGAGTCAAAGAATACTGCCCCACCCCACCCCACCCCCCCACCCACACTCACTGACATGAGACTGCCCCCCACATCCTCACCCACATACACACTCAAATTCACTGACATGAGACTCCCCCCCCACCACCACACACACACAGACTCACTGACATGAGACTGCCCCCCCACACTCTCACCCACATACACACTCAAATTCACTGACATGAGACTCCCCCCCCCACCACCACACACACACACACACACACACACACACACCACCCACTCACAGAGACTTTCTGACATGAGACTGCCCCCCCCCCCCCCACACACACACCCCACACACACTCCCACAGACTCAATGACACGAGACTTTCCCCCACCCACAGACTCACTTACATGAGACTGTCGAGTCAAGCGATACAAGCATCACAAACAAAAAATAAAACAAACTTACTTAAGGCGGTTCCTCAAGATGAGGAGCAGCGGCAGGCACTCTCGGGTCTTGTGGGGTCCGGCGCTTGGCTTCGGGGCCTGCAAAGACACACGCACATACACACTCGAGATGAGATGGAGATTTCTTGCAAGACGGGACAAAGGGGTGGGTTTGTCACGGCCAGCGACAAATGGAAAGAGAAGGCTATTCCAATATGGTTGGAAGACCCCCCCCCTGTGGGGCGGGCTTGTATTGGGTCAACTCTGGCTTGTTAATAACACGCAATGTGGCCTATGGGCTGATCCCTAGTGCTCCGAGTTACCACAACTATATGATGGGCCAGAGTGTTGTTGGTACAGGTCCTGGGTGGGTAGGTGGGGGTGGGGTGTGTGGGGGTGGGGTGGGGTGGGGAGGGGTGGGGAGGGGTGGGGGGCACTCGTCAAGGGTAGCAGATGGCGTAGATAAGGGTAAGAAGGCGACCAGCTGCAAGCTAAAGGGTGCAGCAGTTCGAGTGCATGCCAAGGCTGTAGCTACGAATCCAGCCCGAGCATGCGACTTGGCATGTACTGCCAATTTTACGCTTTTCCCGTGAACTAACTACTCAGGCACCACGAACTCGCAGATGGGCATCGAGCTCAAGAATGAAAGACGAGGCATTGCTACCCAAGCCGAAGCACTTACAAAGATCCCCGAAAGCTTATCAAGCATCCAGTGAGAAGGAGCATTTAAGCGCTTCAAGTGCTTCTTTGGTCCTGTGTACCGAAAATGGGTCCGCTCAGTAAACATGCATCTTGCCGGACACTACGGAGGCTGCTAAACACTATTCTCACCCCTAACCATCTTTGATAGAGCCTACTGTTGATATGAGGGGATGAGACCCGGAAAGAGAGAGTTCCGAGCGAAACAGAGAGTTTAGTGCAGCCGACAGAAAGTGTACAACGTCAGGCAGGCAGTACAACGCCCAAATGCTAAGAACACAGTCGGCGGTCTTCTCTCTCTCTTTTAGCCCCGAAAGTTTGCAGCCATGGGTGAGTTGCGACATTTGATAGCTTGTTTGGTTTGGGATGCGGACTCAGCCATCACCCTGTCGATCGATGTGCAGTGAACGAGAAGAAAGCCAGCAACCCCATGAGGGAGATCAAGGTCGCCAAGCTGACGCTCAACATCAGCGTGGGAGAGTCTGGTGACAGGCTCCAGAAGGCTGCTAAGGTGCGAATCCTTTTTTCGTTTCATGCTGCGTTGCTCCCTTCCGTCTAGGCACGTAGCTCCAATGCTGAATTTTCGTCCTGGAATGCACTTCGCGTTTTCTCAGGTGCTGGAGCAGCTTACTGGTCAGGTCCCCGTGTATGGCAAGGCTCGCTACACTGTGCGTACCTTCTCCATCCGCCGTAACGAGAAGATCTCGTGCTCTGTCACCGTCCGTGGCGAGAAGGCTATTCAGCTCTTGGTAGGTTGGACGCAGCCAGAGGATGTTGAAGAGTTGGCAAGCGGTTGGTCAGGGTGGTTGACTGGTTGTTCTTGTCCTGGCTACTGTCGTGTGGGTATGTTCTGGGGGGGAGGATCCGAGGCAGATTTCCTGTTAGCTCAGCTGGGAGGATCCAGATTTTAAGGGTGTGTGTTCTAAACTGCTGCATGTGGGCTGCAGCGCCTGTGAATCAATCTCTGTGTGTGCCCACATTGCGGGGTGCCAGGTTCTGTGTCTGCATCCAAGCTTAGGGTGTTGGGCTGCTGCATGAAAGCATCAGGCGAGGAAGGCAGGAAAGGTAACAATTACAGACAGGATGCAAATGTGTAGGTTTATGCAAAGATGCAATCCAAGAGGTGCTTGAGTGGGACTAGACACATACACACACATACGCACATGCGCTCAAGAGAACATGCACACACCAGTGCAAACTCATATGAAGCTCATGTCCATGTTGCATGGTGCGCAAATGTTTGTGTGAAATATGTGGATATACATGCGAGTGCGGGTGGGACAGGGTGGGAGAATCACATGAACGTAACTGTCTCTCAGCTGTAGCCATACAAAATCGAACACACAAGCCTGCGTACAAAGCGTAATAGTGGTTGAGTAGAGGAAATATATAAGCCTGGACAGTTCTCAATCGCCATGTCAGGGTGAAAGATAAGTGGTTTGTCCAGCCTTGCATTCTCTAGGTAGCCATTCTCTAGATAGCCATACAGGGTGCCTGGGTCTTGCCCACCTTGTAAGCCTAATGAGACGACCTGGGAGAGACCCAGGTCAATCCCTGCCGATAGCCCAAGGGGGCGAGGGTAGTGTTGGCATGTGAATTGATGCAGGATCAGCACGTATGAATATATAAATGGTAACTTAAGCTCAGTTAGACTGCCGGCAGCATATGATATCGTATAATGACATGATATCATATTGCCGTTCCCTACATATGAATGATACATCAGGGGGCAAGTGCTGTGGGAACACACTTCAGTGAGAAGTCTGGCTGCTTCTTCATCACTGCTGGCATGACCGCTTAATTATCTTAAGACACTATGACTGCTAATAACGCTGGCATGCCTGCTGAAAAAACTGACTCAGTTTATTCAGCAGGCATGCCAGCGTTATTAGCAGTCATAGTGTCTTGAGCGAATTCAGCGGCCATGCCAGCAGTCAGTTTATTCAGCGGTCATGTCAGCATTGTTGTCAAGGCAAGTTGATGTAGGGGATAGTTCACGGAACCAGGGACCCGCCACCTGCGCTCCCGACCCTGCCTAGCCAGGCATAGCAGTCCAGAAGTCAGACCTTGAGGGAGGCATGTGCACACTACCTTGCATCTCATAATAGCCTCAATACAAACGACACAATGATTCAGCATACAACATACAAACTACAAAATTACTAACTACAATGTGCAAAACTACAAAATTAAAAACTACAACGTACAAACTACAAAATTTTAAACAACTAACTACAAAATTTTAAACTGCACAATGACTCAGCACACAACATGCATATGATAAGATGAACAGGCAATAAGAAGACAGGAAATGGGAACAGAAACAGACAGGATGCAAATGCCAAGACCTAATTAAAAATGCAACCCAAGAGGTGCTCGATACATACACCTGCATAAACACACTACAGCATTTACACAGTGACTCACTCGTTGATCATGCGCTGCAAGCATACCACATACGTGGACATGGGCTCCCATTTTATCCCCAGTCCCCATTTTATAAAAGGGGCTTTACCAGCTGCCCCTTGCCTGTGTTTTAGCACCTTATGATATTTACTGTGCATGGCACTTGTACTTGTGTAGGAGGCTGGCCTGAAGGTCAAGGAGTACGAGCTGGTGAGGAAGAACTTCTCTGAGACCGGAAACTTCGGTAGGTCTACAACCACTATTTTTTCCAACGACGCGTCGCCTTCCTGTCGTTGCCTGGCAATATATTGGTCTGGCCAAACTAGTCAGGAATGCCCCCCCAACCTCCAGAGGCTCCGTGGGCAGTGCGACGCACGGGGGTCAAACCAAGTTGCTCAATTTGCGACGCGTCGCACACACAAAAACTGTCTCTAACGTGCGCTCCTGCTATGTGCTCGGAGTTTTCTTACATGTTGCACAAGTAGCGCAAGTATGCACCTTGGTGTTCGGGGATATAATAGTGTTTCTACTAGACAGACAAATTTGTGTTGTGCTCGCACTTGAGCTGTGCTTGCCACGTCACCTCTCTCACTCACATGTGACGTACTCAAGCTTTAGCTGTCCATGCTTTGCCGTCACTCTCACCCCCACCTCACCCTAACCTACCCACCCCCATATCACCCCCGCACACTCCACCCACCTGGCTGTTGCCCCTGTCCCACCAGGTTTCGGAATTAACGAGCACATCGACTTGGGAATCAAGTACGATCCCTCCACTGGCATTTACGGTAAGAAGCCTCGTGTGGTCTGGTCTGGGGTTGTGGTTTGTTCTATGTAGCAGGTTTGTGGCATTTACAGTCTGACAATCTCAGATTTGCCTATGAAGTCTGGTCCTATTCCGGTCCCTTGAAAATGATGTGTCCAGACCAGTTTGGCGTGGCTTGATCTCCGTGGGCCCACCCCACCCACTGAGGTGTGGGTGAGATGTGTTAATTATAGGCAAGTGCCCAAGGGGAAGGTTTCATGTTGGTGGTGTTGGCTAATAAGGTATTAATAATTGGCCCACCCGGGTACTGCGAGTTTTATGTTTTTGAGGTTGGTGGTGTCCTGACGAACTTTTGGTTGCCCCTAGAGGGTAACACACGCACATTTATTAAACTAAAAACCTAAACCCTAAACCCTGTTGTCCATTTGACCATCCGTCTGACGACTGGGACGAAGCTTGACACATCAGCCAACTGTCTCGTAACTAACTGGCTTTGGCCTGCTCCATTTCGTTGCCACATGTTATTCCGATAGACAAAACTATCCGCCAATTTTCCGCGTTGCTTGCGACCCTCCCTAGGACTCGTCCAAAAGATGCAGAACAAATATCTTCACTGTTAGATATTTACAACAAACAACGCTGTGAGTCCGAAGTCCCAGCAATACTGCAAGCATTACATTGCCATCGACAGGCCATTGTTGGCCCAGGACAATCCCGCTCCACAACATCTGGGGGGGGGGGGGGGGGGGGGGGTCTTTCAAAACAACACACAGCAACTTTTTAACATCTCGTCATTTCAACTCTCTCCAGGTATGGACTTCTACGTGTGCCTGGAGAGGCCTGGCTTCCGTGTTGCCCGCCGCCGCTCAAGGCAGAACAGGGTTGGTGTTCAGCACCGTGTTACCAAGGATGATTCCATCAAGTGGTAAGTGATGATGAGGATGCAGTGGTTTGGTGGCGGACAAGTTGTTGGGGGGGGGGGGGGGGGGGGGGGGGGGGGCAGAACAGGGTTGTGCCAATGCATCAAGCAAAGCGACTCAACACCAGAGCTACGCTGCTTCCGAGACATGACAGTTGGCTGTCATGTCTCGGGACTCGGGAGCAGTGTAACTCTGGTGCTGAATGGCATCCCTTGGTGGGCTGGAAGTGGCTCTGTTTTTGTTTTCGGCTGTGCGCAGCAGCTTCTAGGAGCTCCCCTGTCTTTATATTCAGCTAAACCACTAACAATGTAGTGCATCTGGAAGGTGGCATCATCAACTGTCCAGTAGACCTGTTATCTTTGGGCTGAGTCCAGTGGCTGGCTCGGGTAGCTGCCCACAAGCTGCTGCACGCAGCCTCGAAGATAAATAGTGTGTGTTGGGTGGGGGGGGGGGGGCATGAGCTGTGCTGACCCATGTTTCAAAAAGGTTGCGAATATGGGGTCTGGTAAAACCCCTCGACCCCACCTCGAAATCTGCTACCTCTTGAGGCACACGGGCATGGTGGCCATCATAACTGCATAACGCGATAACACTAGCTTGTTTAGGTAATGAAATGAATCTCACCCTACTGGTGTGACATTTGTTTGTTTCTTTACACTGTGTTTACTTGGGTTGCCTTCCTTTGTTGCTGCAGGTTCCAGACCAAGTTTGAGGGTGTTGTCCTCAACAAGGCATTCAAGGGATAAATGAGTTGCTTAGGCTTCAATTTTTCAGTGTCCATTGTAAAGTCAAAAAATCATTATGTTAGTGTCTCTTCGGCTCCTCCCCGCCCCATTTATAAGCAGACAACCGGAAACATGTCCTAGTTTGGGTTTGATCAGTAGATTGCATGGGCAATCGGCCTTACGTTTGTTCGCCTTCTGGTATTAAAGCGGGTCGAGCAAACATGGGAGAACAGACAAAATCCGCTTCTCCCCAGAGGACAGGGTGCAATCACGATGGGTTAAACTTGGTTACTTGGCTCCAGCCAGCAATTTGGCTATTCACTGACTTCGGCAGTGACATAAACAATTCGACTCGAAGCGTTCTTATCAAGTGCACTTGATCCCACAGCCCCATTCAGTGGTGAACATTGGTCTAGTGGTAGACCAAATCACCATGAGGACGAAGAGTCGGGGGTTGGATTCCCCCTACGGTCGCTCTTGCAGGACGTGGTCAACCGCGATGGTAGCTTGTCCAGTTGAGGTAGAAGACCGCTATCTACCTACGTACGACGGGTTCCCTTAACACCACGCCCCACCAGGCGTCGTCATACCTTCTACACTTGATCCACTGTGTTCATGGATAAATAAAGGGTTAGGGTTTAGGGTTAGTTTAAAAACCTAAACCCCTATCATACCTTCTATACTTGATCCACTGTGTTCATGGATAAACAAATGGATGGGAAGATAAACAAAACGTTAACTAGGACTTGTTTACATAGCTCCTGCTAGCAATTTGGCTGGTCGCCGTCTTTGGCGGTAAACTTAATAACCCGGGCTGACCATGGAAATGTAAATGTTATCAAGATGAAGAATTGTTAATTTGAACTTGGTTGCATAGCTTCAAGATGAAGAATTGTTTCATGGTGCTAGTTTAAGTAGAGAAAACATCCAGGCTCAATGCTGCTCCATTTTGTCTTTACTAGTGCACTAGTGCAGGGTTCGTTCTATCCCGTTTAAACGAATAGTTCTGCGGTTGAGCATGTTGAACTGATGAAGGTGCTGGGGTCGAATCCCTATGGGTGCTATTCAGAGTTCGCGGTCACTGAACCGCTGTGGTAGCTTTGTCCAGGTAAAGTAGCAGCCTGTTCTCTACCGCTTTAAGACGAGGCTCCCTTAATCCCACGCCCCACCAGGCATTCTCATTACTTGCAGAGTTGCAGGGTTCGTTGACTTGGTTAGGTGTGGTTCTCATTACTTGCAGAGTTGCAGGGTTCGTTGACTTGGTGCATCTGTGGCTAGATTAGACAACACCCCAGACAAATAAATTGGAAGTCTATTTCAATCTATCCAATGTACTTGCGCCTTCGTATACAAAGATTCCTTCTGAGATCGTTCCGTAGAGTGGCAGAAGGACAATCCGCTGCCATTCCGATCAGGGCAGATCGGCAGATCATAGAGTTCTTGTCGAGCGAAGCCAGGAACCGCGGGACGGTCCGAGTGACGGACCAAGGCCGCCTATGGCGATAGGTACAACGATTTCCTTCCGCCTCTACTTCATGATGGGTGGTGGATGCATCTTGGTAGGCAGATCTTGTTATTCCGGAGAAACGCGCTTGCAAGCGCAGGCACTTCGATTGACACGGGCGGACGCGGACGCAGAAGGCGCACCAACAGCATTGGCGGGCGATCTGAAAAATAGTATGATACATAATCTCTCGCGCGCGCGTGTGCGCACGCGCTCGTGGCTTGCTACGGCCAGTCAGTCGAGGGTATGGGCCGATACGGGGGGCCTAAATCCTAACGCTACGGCTACAGCCCATGACCAAATAGGGTCCTCGTGACAGAAATTGTTGCTCCGGCCCACAAAATCTACGCGGTTAAAGATCGGTTAGGATTTGACTGGCACGTGGGTTAGAGTTGGTTGGGATTCTGTTACACAGAAGGCGGGGGAAACTGGCAAGGAAATGGAATGGTATAGCCAACCAACCAGGCCCTGGCGGGCCCCTGGTCTCAACCGTAAGTTCTAGAAGGACCGAGCCTAATTGTATTATTGGCTTTCGCCTTATGTGACCCGCAACTAAGGTCGCGAGTTTATCCATTGCAGCTTCGTGCAAGCAAAATATCGCCTTTTGCACCGTAGCACGCGTTCATCACCAGTCATCGGGAAAAGCCACGTGCTCCCAGGCTACAATAACCCAAGGTCAGTCGGCATATCTCTACGCGCATCAATCAACATTCGAACCCAGAACTATGCATCAGCGAGCACGGATCGAAGCCGCTCACTATTCGTCGCGTCCAGAAGCCTTTAGCACAAACTCGACTTTTTATGATCATTTGGTACAACCACTCGCGCAGTCAGGTGAACGATAGAGGTGGTGGATTGATGTTGTCAATACTGGTTTTCACAGTGCGCCATTCCCTTCCCTTCGCGCCCCGCCCCTCCCTTGACCCTCTCCACCTTTCCCCCCGACCCCCCTTTCTCCTGCCTTCAAGCGCTGCTTCAACCGTAGCCCCCTGCCCTTGCAACCCGAACCCCTCGACTACCGACCCCTGCAACCCCGCCCCCTGTCCTACCCCCACCCCCACCCCCACCCCCACCCCCACCCCCACCATCACCATCACCACCATCACACCACACACACACACACACACACCACACCACCTCACCCCATCTCCCCCCCCCCCCCCCCCCCCCCCCCCCTCCATCGCCCATCCCCCATGCACCCATTCATCTGAACATCCCCCCCCCCCCCATCATACTCTTCTGGCCAGGCTAAGCTAGGCTTTGCACCAGTGATCAACATGTCTAAGCTTTTCCAACTCATCGCGGTCTCGTTGCTAGCTGGCGCCTCAGCAAGCAGGCATCTTATCCTTCCTGAGGAGACAGGCCGCATCCATTCAGTGGCAAAGTCACAGATACCTAAGCTAGTTCACATGACCCTCATGAACAGCTCTCACGTGTCTTGTGAGGACGTGGCCTTGGTGCAACGCTGGATAGACATGAACCCCGACTATGATGTGAGTGACGAGGGTGAGGGAGAGGTTGAGGGGGAGTGATGAGTCGTGACGGTGAGGGGAGAGAGAGAGGGAGAGTGTGGGGCTGAGGGTGAGGGGTGAGTGATGAGGGTGAGGGGTGAGTCCAATTTTCCCAAAGGGGCCTTCACCAAATAATTTCATGGAGTTCTTTTGTACCCTAATAATGGGAACATTTCAAGATGGGATTTTATCATTTTTAAAACTGTAGACAGGAGGAGAAAAAAGGATCTCACCCCCCACCTGAAAAACCTGAGGAGGGCTGACCCCTCCCCCCCCCCCCAAATGAGGTGCTCAGAATGACCTGAAAATTAGCTTAAAACATAGCAATGGTAGCCCCATTCTCAGTAAAGAGGCCTGGGCTTCTCCTGCTGTAGGTCTGAAATTCATAAAATCTTCTTCTAAACTAGAACTAGCTTCTGCAACCAGCCAACCAACCAATCAACCAACCAACCAATCAACCAACCAACCAACCAAGCAACCAACCAACCAACCAACCAACCAGCCATCAAAATGGCACAAGGAGTACACCACTCAATTGCATACACAGCTCCGAGTCAGAGATGTGTGTGTGTGTGTGACTGTGTGTGTGTTTGTGTGTGTCGGGGGTGGGGTGTGGGGGTGTGTGTGTGGGGGGGGGAGCCCAATCCATATGGCTAAGAATGCTGCTGATGCACAGACAAATAGGCTCACAACCGATGAGTACACCACTCAATTGCATGCGCAGCTCCGCGTCAGTGATGATGTGTCGATGCGTGTGTGTGTGTTTGTGTGTGTGTATGTGTGTGGGGGGGTAGGGGGGGAGCCCAAGCCATATGGCTAGGTATGTTGCTGTTGCACAGACAAGTAGGCTCACAACTGATGATTACACAACTCAATTGCACACGTAGCTTTGAGTCAGTGATGATGTGTCGATGCGTGTGTGTGTTTGTCTGTGTGTATGTGTGTGTGGGGAGGGGGGGGGGGGGGGGGGGGGGGGGGGGGGGGCAGCCCAAGCCATATGGCTAGGAATGCTTCTGATACACAGACAAGTAGGCTCACAACTGATGAGTTCACAATTAAATTGCACACACAGCTCCGATTCAGTGATGATGTGTCGATGCGTGACTGTGTGGGTGTTTGTGGGTGTGGGTGTGGGTGGGTGGGGTGGGCAGCCCAAGCCATATGGCTGGGAATGCTGTGGGTGCACAGACAAGTAGGCTCACAACTGATTGAGGAGTTGATGCAGGTGTGTGGTGGTCAGAGGGGTCCTTGGTTTTTTTTGGGGTGGGGATGGGGGTAAGTGTGTGTGGGTGGGTGGGGTGGGGTGGTGGTGGTGGGGGGGGGGGCTGTGCATCCTGACTAGGTTTATTTCTGATCTTAGATGTGATGACGACGTAGACAACATGATCCCCGTACCCTTGGTTGCAAAACCAGGGGAGCACATCGGGACCATCACCACTTCAAAAAAACTTTATAGAAGTTGCAGAATGAATACATTCAAAAAAATTGAATGTATTCAAACTGTGTTGACAAGTTCTAAGAACGTGTTGCAAGCGACACGGAAAATCGCTTTAGCAGTCACCAGCAGGGAGTTTTGAAAGTAGCAAAGAAAGTAGCTACTCGTAGCTGAATAGAGCTACAAACATTGAACAACTTTTGCGAAGGATCTTGACCGCTGCGATACTGATAACTCTAGTCATGCGCAGTCCAACTATGAGCAACAATTGTGGGTGCGGAGGTGGTCAGAATTGTTCAAACTGGAAATCTGTCGGACAGACAGACAGCGCACAGCGGACAAACAGACAGACAGACGGCGGAGAGACACGGGGGGAACCTAGGGCTTCAGGGGGGGTCCAGAGGGGGCTAAAGCAAAAATCAAGTTTTCAATGGTCTATTTTCAACCATCCAATCATATTTGTCCATGAATTGCAATACTAGACATGTTCACAAAACATACAGGGGCCCACAGAAGGCCCACAGAAATTCAATTCCCGGAATGTATAGCTTTCGCTACTTTTGACCCCGTTTTGGCCCCAATTGCCACAATAAAGAACCCAAATCCATGGCCCTAAATTGCCCTACAACGCTGTACGAATCTATAAGGACGCTATCCCTGGAGGAGACCTAAACAAACAAACAAAACTTTCTGAATTGTACGCATGTTGCAGCTCCGTGTCAGTGATGATATGTCGATGCGGGAACTGGTGGTGAAGCACTTCCCCAAACACTTGGACCTCTACGACGGCTTGATCTGGGGCGTGGAGCGCGCGGACATGTGGCGCTACATGGTGGTGCAAACGTATGGCGGAATCTACGCAGGTGGGATTAGCTGGCACTGCAAATATGTGTCTACAACACCCTTTTATTTGTGTCTACGACACCCTTTTATTTGGCTCATACAAAGGGAACGGCTATGTTATATAATATTAGTGAATAAATAAGATTATGTAATATTATTTAATATTAGTCGGACGAGCCGTCTCACCAGAATTTTAAATTTATTTGAAAAACTAATATTATTGTGACACTATAATAATATTAGTTAATATTAGTTTTGAAACATTAATAGTAGTTGCCGTTCCCTACTTATACGGGTGCATTCTGGCCCATAATGTATTGGCAGGAAGGGTGACGTAGGGGTGCCGAAAAGGGTGTCGAGGACCCCCTAAATCGGCAGTGATAGAACCATTTCAAGTGCAGTCTCGCTTACACCATGTCATGTGGCGGTACACGGTGGTGCACCAATCTAGAGGTATCTAAGCAGGTGGGAAATGAGACGGTGGTGTGGGACTTTTTAGTTATGAGAGGAATTTCACCCCAGGAGGTGGGTCTTCCAACACAAACCAGCGGCACCAAGGATTCTGTTCAACGCCCACCAATCCACCTGGAGGATAAAGCGTGCAATTATTTTTTAGTTATGTAAGGTATTTCACCCCAGGAGGTGGGTCTTCCAACACAAACCAGCGGCACCAAGGATTCTGTTCAACGCCCACCAATCCATCTGGAGGATAAAGCGTGCAATTATTTTTTAGTTATGTAAGGTATTTCACCCCAGGATGTGGGTCTCCCGAAACAAACTAGCGGCACCAAAGATTAAGTTTGAATAGTGTTTCCACTCCTACAAAAGAGTAGGCGTACTTAGTGTTGGCGGGAGATACCTCCCCATGACCAAACGAACGTGCACCCCGAGCCTGTGTGTGTTGTTACAGTTCAGGGATAGCCAAATAGGCTGAAAGGACCTGCCCAACCTTGGAATTAGGAGGGGCTAAATCGAAAAAACTGATTATCTGAACCCCAAACATTTGTTTTATCGACGAGGAACCTGAGTTCGTGCTACAGTGATCATTTAAGGCAATTTGATTGTTTTATTTTCATCAAGCGCTGCAACACTATATAAATTAATTTCTTTTAATTAATTTAATTTCAATTTAATTTAATTTAATTGTTTGATTCTCATCAAGCAATGAAACACTATACAAATTAATTGAATTACAATTTAATTCAATTCTCATCAAGCAATGCAACACTTGACAAATTAATTTAATTTAATTAATCTAAGTACAATTTAATTTACGGTAATTGTTTGATTCTCATCAATCGATCCAACACTATAGCAAGGAAGCAAGAAAGTAAAGCATTTACCCTGTTGCAGATATGAACGTTGAGGGATTGATGCCTTCTAGCAGGTGGATTGGAGACTGGGGCATCGGACACCCTCAGTACTTCGATTTTAGGCCTAGAACTTTGACCGGAATGCTGACCGTAAAGGCAAGAAAATATCGATATGGCGCAACGGGGCAGAGCTTAATGAGTGTGACACAAGTTGAAGGCCTACCCTCAATCATTGTACCCGGACTGTTGCAGATTTGGACGCTGAGAGCTTGATGCCTTTGAGCATCTGGATTGGAGACTGGGGCGTTGGACACCCTCAGTACTTCGATTTTAGGCCTAGAACTTCGACCGGAACGCTGATCGCAAAGGCAAGAAAATATCGACATGGCGCAACGGGGCAGATTAACAAATAATTAGTAATAATAATTAATACAAATAATACAAATAATTAATCATAATAATTAATACAAATAATTAATTACAAATTAATGTGATGCAGGTTGAAGGCCTACCCTCAATCATTGTACCCCGACTGTTGCAGATATGGACGTTGAAAGCTTGATGCCTTTGAGCAGCTGGACAGGAGACGAAGCTCTTGCCAAGTATAACCAGGTGAGGCGTAGTTTTTTATTTTATGTACCCCCCCTTGAGTCGGGATGCATGACCTGTGGTGCTGACTGCGCCTGTAACTATGCCTATGCCTCTGTCTATGCCGAGACTGCCTATGCCCTTGAGCAGCTGGACAGGAGACGAAGCTCTTGCCAAGTATCACCAGGTGAGGCGTAGTTTATTTTGTTTGATGTACCGCCCCCTGAATCGGGATGCATGACCTGTAGTGCTGACTGCACCTGTGACTATGCATATGCCTATGCTTATGCCCATGCCTATGCCGAGACTGCCTATGCCCTTGAGCAGCTGGACAGGAGACGAAGCTCTTGCCAAGTATGACCAGGTGAGACGGGATGCATGACCTGTGGTGCTGACTGCGCCTGTGCCTATGCCTATGCCGAGACTGCCAATGCCCTTGAGCAGCTGGACAGGGGACGATGCTCTTTTCAAGTATGACCATGTGAGGTGGATTCCCTACATGGTGGTTGTGTAGGGAAGCTGGGGTGGGGTGGGGGTGGGTTTGGGGTTGGTGGTGGGGTGGTTATATAGGGAAGCTCTTGCCAACTGTGACCACGTGAGGCGGATTTTTTTTGGCGGAGCACCCACTTCTTCTTCCCCTTGCCATTTTAAAAGAAGTCTTAAAAGACAAAGACAAAGTCAAAGGCAAAGGCGCCCTTGCCTTTTTAAAGAAGTCTTAAAATAATTATTTTTAAAAGGCAAAGGGGGCGGGAGGAATGATGGTTCCTTCTGTGCAACTCGGAACATAAAATATCTCTCATTTGTATAACTGATTAAAAAAACTGCTCATCTGTGCGACACTGACCCCCTTTTATGTATCTGTATGCAGCCCATCAAGCTGATCGTCTCCAAGGAGCGCAATCACGACAACAACTGCAATTTGATGCAGTGCAACCAGGTGTGTCATTGTTTTATAATTTTTGGCTATTTCTAGCAGCTTCTAGGCAGCTCCCCTGGCTGACTACACAGTCCACCAAGCTGATCGTCTCCAATGAGCGCAATCACGACAAAGACTGCGCTTTAATGCAGAGCAACCAGGTGTGTCATTGTATTTTAATTTTTGGCTATTTCTAGCAGCTTCTAGGCAGCTCCCCTGGCTGACTACACAGCCTATCAAGCTGATCGTCTCCAAGGAGCGCAATCACGACAACAACTGCGTTTTAATGCAGTGCATCCAGGTGTGGGATAGCTTTAATTTTTGGCTATTACTAGCAGCTTCTAGGCAGCTCCCTGGCTGACTATACAACCCATCAAACTGATGGTAGCCAAGGAGCGCAATCATGACAACAGCAGTGTAACCATCTAGGGGGTCCTGGAGAGTCCTGGGGGAGGCTGTGGATACAGGTGATCAGGGTAGAGCAGTGTTCCCATTTAGGGGGTCCTGGGGGAGGCTGTGGATGCAGGTGATCAGGGTAGAGCAGTGTACCCATTTAGGGGGTCCTGGGGGAGGCTGTGGATGCAGGTGATCAGGGTAGAGCAGTGTACCCATTTAGGGGGTCCTGGGGGAGGCTGTGGATGCAGGTGATCAGAGTAGAGCAGTGTACCCATTTAGGGGGTCCTGGGGGAGGCTGTGGATGCAGGTGATCAGGGTAGAGCAGTGTACCCATTTAGGGGGTCCTGGGGGAGGCTGTGGATGCAGGTGATCAAGGTAGAGCAGTGTGCCCATTTAGGGGGTCCTGGGGGAGGCTGTGGATGCAGGTGATCAGGGTAGAGCAGTGTACCCATTTAGGGGGTCTTGGGGGAGGCTGTGGATACAGGTGATCAGGGTAGAGCAGTGTACCCATTTAGGGGGTCCTGGGGGAGGCTGTGAATGCAGGTGATTAGGGTAGAGCAGTGTACCCATTTAGGGGGTCCTGGAGGAGGCTGTGGATGCAGGTGATCAGGGTAGAGCAGTGTACCCATTTAGGGGGTCCTGGGGGAGGCTGTGGATGCAGGTGATCAGGGTAGAGCAGTGTACCCATTTAGGGGGTCCTGGGGGAGGCTGTGGATGCAGGTGATTAGGGTAGAGCAGTGTACCCATTTAGGGGGTCCTGGGGGGTCCTGTGGATACAGGTGATCAGGATAGATCAGTACACCCATTTAGGGGGTCCTGGGAGGTCTTGGGGGAGGCTGTGGATGCAGGTGATCAGGGTAGAGCAGTTGTCATGGTTGGCCCTAAGATATTACTTCCCTCTTTCTGACCTCAGATCTTACTCTGCCTAAACCACCCCTTTTGATCCATCAACGTGCAGTGTACCTTGCTGCTGCCTCAGGCCACTCCCACCACCCACCCACCACCAGCCATCAACCACCACCAACCACCAACCAACAACAACCCCTTTTGATCGATCAACGTGCAGTGTACCTTGCTGCTGCCTCAGGCCACTCCCACCACCCACCCTCCCACCCTCCACCAGCCATCAACCACCAACAACCAACAACCAACAACCAACAACAACCCCCCACCCCCGCCAACCAATGTGCAGTGTACCTTGCTGCTGCCTCAGGCCACTCACACCAACCACCCACCCACCCACCACCAGCCATCAACCACCAACAACCAAAAACCAACAACCAATGTGCAGTGTACCTTGCTGCTGCCTCAGGCCACTCCCACCACCCACCCACCCACCCACCACCAACCAATTAACCACCAACAACCCCCCCTTCCTCGCCAACCAATGTGCAGTGGACTTTTGCTGCTACCCCAGGCCACCCAGTGACTTTGAAGGCCGTTGAAAATGTTCAGAAGTGGATTAACAATGCACTCTTCGAGGTATGGTTGGTTGGTTGGTTGGTCGGTCGGTCGGTCGAAGTGGATTACTGATGCGCTCTTTCAGGTATAGTTGGTTTCTACATAGCCTCTTCCAGTTATATACATTGGTCTAGTGGTGGACTGAGTCTCTTTAAGAATGAAGAGTCGGGGGTTCGACTCCCCCTTCGGTCGCTCTTGGCGTTGCAGGTCGTCCCCACCTGCATAAGATGGGCTCCCTTAACACCACGCCCCATCAGGCATTATCATTAACTTTGTTTCTTCATGGGTTCCTGTGGCCCGTGGTGATGCAGCAAATAATTGGTGCAAGCCTAGGTATAATCCAACCCTAAGTAATTTCCCTCACCTTTTAACTATTAGAACATTAACTGTATAACTATTAACCTTTTAACTATTCTATATTAACTATATTACTATATATATAAGTATTAAACTTTTAACTATTAAATATTAACTATATTACTATATATATATAACTATTAACCTTTTAAATTTTTAAATATTTACTATGTAACTATTAACCTTTTAAAGTTGCAATTATTTACTATGTAACTATTAACTTTTTAAATTATTAATTATTTACTACGTAACTATTAACCTTTTAAATTTGTAATTATATACTATGTAACTATCAACTTTTTAAATTATTAATTATTTACTACGTAACTATTAACCTTTTAAATTTGTAATTATTTACTATGTAACTATTAACTTTTTAAATTATTAATTATTTACTACGTAACTATTAACCTTTTAAATTTTTCATTATTTACTATCTCCATAAGTGCCTAAGTCCGACCCTGAGTGGTACGGATGGTTTTCACCTATTACCTTAAGTCCAAAGAAAACTTTTTTTTGCTAATAAGTTACCTAACCACATCAGTTCAACACATAAAAACTTAGAGTTGGGTTCTCTCAGGTTGTGGGATGCAGGCAAAGCAAAACATATGATTTGTTTCACTATGAGGCTCCCTAAGTCGGTACGGATTTTACGTAGAAGTGGAACGGAGCCAATCGCTATCAAAAACAAGTTTTCGTAAAATAAAAGTAGGTAGCCCTTTTGTGCACATCTTTCCTCTTAAGTACTTGTTACATCAGGTTTTGGATGGCAGTACATGGTTAGGGTGAAAATGGACCCCAAAAATACTGATTATTTACATATTGTGGGTGCCCTAAGTGTGGTACAACGCTGCACAAGCTGAATTGTTTCATTTTGGGTCTTCGATTTGCTTCGTAGCACGTAGACTTACTTTTATTTGGAATTTGAAATTTCAAATTTCAAATTTATTTTCAAAATATATTCAAAAAAACAACTTTGTCAACTTTTTTCAAACATCCACATCTGAAGTCAGTTTTTGATTTGGGAAAGGGGGGCGAAATCTCAAGTTGGGAGGTGGGATCGGGTGGTGATCAGGTGAATTTTCGAGTTGTACTGCTATCTCAGTACATTCTGAGGCCAAGGCTGAAGCGCAGCCTCCGACTTTGTGGTAGGGGTTTGATAAGCCATTCGTCCCGCGGTAACATGATTCGGAATAGCTCGCGCGGCCTCGTGTCTGGCGCGATCAGGATTTGTACCACAATTTATCGCACATCTGATGTATTGCCAACGGCCTTCCGTACAAGGCTGCTCGCGACCGCATGCGAATGCGGACCTGAAATACATGCGCGCGTAGCTGACACAATTGCACGAAAGGTGGGCCAGACAGAATTCAATTCCGAGCATTTTTGGGCCTGTACGGCTCTGTGCCACAATCTTGTACCAACTTAGGGCGTTTTTTGACTTAGGCTCCTATGGAGATGTGTAACTATTACCCTTTTAAATTTTTAATTATTTACTATTTAACTAATAACTTTTAAACTTTTTAATTATTTACTACTTAACTTTTAACCTTTTAAATTTTAATTATTTACTATGTAACTATTACCCTTTTAAATTTTTATTTATTTACTGTGTAACTATTTTTTTTTTTTTGGTATTTTAACTTGTCCTCTTGTTGCCTGCTGCTGGCAGCCTGGACCAGTCAAGACTAGACAGTTTATTATTTATTTATTTTTAGTAGCAGCTCGTTCCCCACCGCCGTAAGACAGGGCTCCCTTAATACCATGCCCAACCAGGCGTGAGGCGTTGTCCTTACTTTAGCACTGTGTTTTGACGTGTTTGGGTTTAACCCTAAACCCTAAACCCTAAAAATTGCCCCCAGTGCAACACACTGCCCCCCGAACCCCAGGGGCTCGTGCGTAGCCAGGGAGGTTTGGGGGGGCCTTTCAAACTAGTTTAGACATACCCATGCGTCACCATGCAGAGACAGGATCGCGACGGAATGGCGACACGTTGCCGAAAAGAACAGGAAACAAGTGTGGTTCAGGGTAAAGTATCGGAGGTGTTTGGCACCGGCCCCTCCAAATCAACTGGAGGAGCCGGTGCGGCCCCACCACCACACTTCCCTCAGCAACCAACGGAGTGAATGCACCACCACCAACCAACCAACCAACCAACCAACCAACCAACCAACCAACAACCAACAGAGTGAATGCACCACCACCAACCAACCAACCAGCCAACCACCAACCAACCAACAGAGTGAATGCACCACCAACCAACCAACCAACCAACCAACCAACCAACCAACCAACCAACCAACCAACCAACCAACCAACCTACCACTAACCAACATAGTGAATGCACCACCACCAAACAACCAACCAACCAACCACCAACCAACGGAGTGAATGCACCACCACCAAACAACCAACCAACCAACCAACCACCAACGGAGTGAATGCACCACCACCACCCACCCACCCACCCACCAACCAACAGAGTGAATGCACTACCACCACCACCACCACCTCAGCCCACAGCCCACAGTCCCTGCAGAGATCTGCGTCCCACCCCAAGGCATGTGTCAAGTTTCTCCCTCCCACAACCCTAATCAAAAACCCTAGACCTTGATATAAAACTCCTAGAACCCTAATTTCAAACCCTGAACCCTAACACCTATAATGTAATCTCTCCTCCTCATGCAGAGCGTCAGGACCAACAGTGTCGCTGACTATTCAAGGACCATTATCCAGAGGACGGGTCCCATGGCGTGGTGAGTTGAGAGAGATTATTGTGTGTGTGTGTGTGTGTGTGTGTGCGTGCATGCATGCGTGCGTGCATGTGTGTGTGTGTGTGTGGTGGTAATTAGAGCTGTGCTGGACCAAAACGGTAGGTGACTATGCAAGGACCATCATGCAGAGGATGGTTCCCATGAACCAGTGAGGTATGGACTTATGGTGATGGTGGTGGCGGGGCTTGGGACCTGCACCTGGGCCTGGGCTGGGGCCCAGTGGCTGGCTCAAGGAGCTGCATAGAAGGTGGCAAAATCAGCTTTCCAACACTGCTGGAATCTTGGCGCCTGGCTCAAGGAGCTACCTAGAAGCTGCTAAGAAGAGCCGGAAATAAAATACCTGACGTGCGATAAGTACCCATGTACCCAAGTAATCATGTACCATGTATTCGTCACCTTTGAATCATGTACCCAAGTTACCATGTACCATGTATCCATCACCTGTGATAAGTGCCCATGCACCCAAGTAACCATCACCTTTGAGAAGCGCCCACGTACCATGTATCCATCACCTTTGAACCATATATCCGTGTACCCAAGTTACCATGTACCATGTATCCATCACCTGTGATAAGTGCCCACATTTCATGCCTCCATCACCTTTAAACCATGCACTGGTGTGCCCAATTAACCATGTACTGATGTATCCATCACCTGTGATAAGTAACCATGTGCCCAAGCACCCATCACCTTTGGTAAGTCCCCACATACCATGCCTCCATCACCTTTGAACCATGCACCCATGTACCCAAGTAACCATGTACCATGTATCCATCACCTGCACCTGAACATCCATTGGTCCACAGCCATTGCTGATTACTTGGTGAACCATGCACTTATGTACCCAAGTAACCATGTACCATGTATCCATCACCTGCACCAGAACATCTATTGGTCCACAGCCATTGCTGATTACTTGGTGGAGCAAGGCCCCCTCAAACAGGCTTCAGGGCTAGTTAGATACCAAGTCAGATACCAGCGTAGGACACGACGTGGGGAGGGTCTGTTGACCAGAAGGAAGGGTCCGTTGCATCGCAGGTCGCAGGCTATACAATTGCTTGCATCTCAGGAAGCAGAGCTGGGGGTCCTCCTGAAGTACCCTGACCCTTACCCTCACCTGTGCCTTAAATATATAGGGCCCATGCCATCGCCGTTTACTTAGTGGAGCAAGGCCACCTCAAACAGGCTTCATATCTAGTTAGATAGCAGGCTATACAATAGCTTGCATCTCAGGCAGAAGAGCTGGGGGTCCTCCTGAAGTACCCTAACCCCTACCAACACCTGCACCTTCAAAACACAGGTCCATCTCAAACATTATAATTAAATCATCACCTATCACCTTCGACCCATGTACCCAAGTAATCATGTACCATGAACCTATCATCTGCACCTGACAAGTTCTAAGAGCGTGTCGCAAGCGACACGGAAAATCGCTTTAGCAGTCACCGGCAGGGAGTTTCGGAAGTAGTGGAGAAAGTAGCTACTCGTAGCCGAATAGAGCTACAAACATTGAACAACTTTTGCGAAGGATTTTGACCGCTGCGATGCTGACAACTCAAGTCATGCGCACTCCAACTATGAGCAAAAATTGTGGGTGGGGAGGTGGTCGGAATCGTTCAAACGCCTCGGACCCTCGGACAGACGGACGGACGGACGGACAGCGGACATCGGACAGACGGCGGAGAGAGACACGGGGGGAATCTAGGGCTTCAGCCCCGAGACCCCTGGGGGGTCCAGAGGGGTCTAAAGCAATTACTTGGGTCAGCAAGGCCATCTCAAACAATATAATTGAATCATCACCATGTACCCTTCACCTGCACCTGGACATCCACACTATTATACTTAAATCGTCACCATGAACTGATGTAACCATCACCTGCACCTGAAAATGCACAGGTCCCACGCCATCGCTGATCACTTGGTGGAGCAATACTGCTTGCGTCTCAGACAGCAGAGCTGGGGGTCCTCCTGAAGTACCCTGACCCCTACCGTCACCTGTGATAAGTAACCATGTACCCAAGCACTCATCACCTTTGACCCATGTACCCAAGTAAACATCTACCATGTACCCATGTACCCATCACCTTTGATAAGTACCCACATACCATGCCTCCATCACCTTTGACCCATATACCATATATCCATCACATGTGATCAGTAACCATGTACCCAAGTACCCATCACCTTCGATAAGTACCCACATGCCATGCCTCCATCACCTTTGAACCATATACCGGAGTACCCAAGTAACCACGTACCATGAACTCATCACCTGCACCTGAACATCCATTGGTCCCACGCCATCGTTGATTACTTTGTGTAGCAAGGCCATATCAAGCATCATAATGGATCACCCCTACCATCACCTCCACCTGGACCTCCATAGGTCCCACGCCATTGCTGATTACTTGGTAGAGCAAGGCCACCTCAATCATTACAATTGAATCATCACCATGAACCCATCACCTGCACCTGCAAATCTGTAGGTCCAAGCATTGTAATTCAGCACCCCTACCATCACCCGCGCCTGAAATACACAGGTCCAATGCCATTGCTGATTACTTGGTAGAGCAAGGCCACCTCAATCATTACAATTGAATCATCACCATGAACCCATCACCTGTACCTGCAAATCTGTAGGTCCAAGCATTGTAATTCAGCACCCCTACCATCACCCGCGCTTGAAATACACAGGTCCAATGCCATTGCTAAATTACTTGGTGGAACAAGGCCACTTCAAGCAATGTAATTAAATCATCACCATGTACCCTTGACCTGAACCTGAACATACATAGGTCCAAGCATTGTAATTGAGCACCCCTACCATCACCTGCACCTGAACATCCATAGGTCCAATGCCATTGCTGATTACTTGGTAGAGCACGGCCCCCTCAAACAGGCTTTACTTCTGGTTAGATAGCAGGCTATACAATTGCTTGCGTCTCAGACAGCAGAGCTGGGGGTCTTCCTGAAGTACCCTGACCCCTACCGTCACCTGTGATAAGTAACCATGTACCCAAGCACTCATCACCTTTGACCCATGTACCCAATTAAACATCTACCATGAACCCACCACCTGCACCTGAAAATACACAGGTCCCACGCCATCGCTGATTACTTTGTGTAGCAAGGCCACCTCAAACAGGCCTCAGATCTGGAGGCTTCTCCTGAGGAGCCGTGGCATATGGGAGATGTTCTTGTGTTGCCTTGGAAACATCTGTCAAGCTTCAGCAGCAAGGCTATGTCCATGGAGGTAAGTAGTGTGGGCAAGCCACCTTTAATATGGGTGGGTGGGAGGATGGGTGAGTGAATGGGTAGGATGCGAGGAGCCTTGGCATATGGGAGATGTTCTTGTTTTGCCTTGGAACGTTTGTCAAGCTTCTGCAGCAAGGCTATGTCCATGGACGGAAGTAGTGTGGACAAGCCACCTTTGGATATGGGTGGGTGAGTGGGTGGGTGGGTGAGTGGGTTGGGTGGGTGAGTGAGTGAGTGGGTGAGTAAGTGGGTGGGTGAGTGGGTGGGTGGGTGGGTGGGATGCGAGGAGCCTGGACAGATGGGATATGTTCTTGTATTACCTTGGAAACGTCTATCAAGCTTTTGCAGCAAGGCTATGTCCATGGAAGTAAGTAATGTGGACAAGCCACCTTTGGGTTTGGGTGGGTGAGTGAGTGGGTGGGGTGGGTGGGTGGGTGGGTGAGTGAGTGAGTGAGTGGGTGGGATGCGAGGAGCCTGGACAGATGGGAGATGCTCTTTTTTACCTTGGAAACGTCTGTCAAGGTTTCGCAGTAAGGCCATGTCCATGGACGTAAGTGTGTTTCCCATCTATCCTTGGATATGGGTGTATTGGTGGGTGGGTGGATGGGTGAGTTGGTGGGTGGGTGGGTGGGTGGGATGCGAGGAGCCTGGGTATATGGTAGATGTTCTTGTGTTACCTTGGAAACGTCTGCCAAGCTTCTGCAGCAAGGCTATGTCCATGGAAGTAAGTGTGTTGCCCGTCCATCCTTGGATATGGGTGTATTGGTGGGTGAGTGAGTTGGTGGGTGAGTGAGTGGGTGGGTGATAGAGTGGGTGGGATGCGAGGAGCCTGGGTAGATGGGAGATGTTTTTGTGGTACCTTGTAAATGTTTGTCAAGCTTTTGCAGCAAGGCTATGTTAAAACAAGGGTGTGGCCAATGTGTGCCATCCATACTACCCATGTATATATATACTCTGTAACAACTCACATTCATTACCTGACTGACTCTTTCACGTGTGCAGGAATACAAGGGTGTGGCCAATGTGTGCCATTCATACTACCCATGTATATATATATACTCGGTAACAACTCACATACAATACCTGACTGACTCTTTCACGTGTGCAGGAATACAAGGGTGTGGCCAGTGTGTGCCATCATTTCCACGGCACCTGGAAAGACAAGACGCTCTGGCCCCACCAGCCCAACAAGACCTACGACCCCTCCTGCCACCTGCCTGCCAGCACTTTGAAGCCATTGGAGGAGCCTGCACCTTCATCATCATCACCATTATCATCATCATCGTTGGAGGAGCCTGTGTTTGTGAGTCGCAAGCTGCTTGAGACAGGAGGCGTTGTTGTTCCTGAGGTTAGGGTTGGCTCCGTGCAGGGCGATGCAAGCCTCCCTGTTTTTCCGATACCACCTTCAACCAACATCCTCAATCATGGAGCAGCGCTCATCGTCCTAGGTACCCTTGTTTTTGTACTGGGACTGGTGGCAAGAAAGCACATGACTCGTGGTGGGGAGGTACCTTCAAAGTACTTGTAGGGAGTTGTTGTACTGGGACTGGTGGCAAGAAATCATATGACACTTGGCGGACGGGGACCTTCGAAGTACTTGTAGGGGAGTTGTACCTTGAAAGTACTAATAGGGAGTTGTACCTTCAAAGCACTTGTGGGGATTGTACCTTCAAAGCACTTGTGGGGAGTTGTACCTTCAAAGCACTCGTGGGTAGTTGTACCTTCAAAGCACTTGTGGGGAGTTGTACCTTCAAAGCACTTGTGGGGAGTTGTACCTTCAAAGCACTTGTGGGGAGTTGCACCTTCAAAGCACTTGTGAGGATTTGTACCTTCAAAGCACTTGTGGGGAGTTGTACCTTCAAAGCACTTGTGGGGATTTGTACCTTCAAAGCACTTGTGGGGAGTTGTACCTTCAAAGCACTTGTAGGGAATGCACACACTGCCCTTTACTAGGAAGATCAGCTGTAGTGCCCCATACCCCCCATACCCCCCATACCCCCTTTCCCCATACAGATCAGCTGTATTGCCCCATACACCCCATACCCCCTTGCCCCATACAGATCAGCTGTAGTGCCCCATACACCCCAGACCCCCTTGCCCCATACAGATCAGCTGTAGTGCCCCAAACACCCCAGACCCCCTTGCCCCATACAGATCAGCTGTAGTGCCCCATACAACCCATACCCCCTTGCCCCATACAGATCAGCTGTAGTGCCCCATACACTCCATACACCCTTGCTTGCCATGGGAGCTGACCTGGTGTGTACATACAGATCAGCTGTTGTGCCCCATACACCCCATACACCCTTGCTTGCCATGGGAGCTGACCTGGTGTGTACATACAGGTCAGCTGTAGTGCCCCATACACCCCAGACCCCCTTGCCCCATACGGATCAGCTGTAGTGCCCCCAACACCCCAGACCCCTGCCCCATACAGATCAGCTGTAGTGGCCCCATACAACCCAACCCCCTTGCCCCATACAGATCAGCTGTAGTGCCCCATACACTCCATACACCCTTGCTTGCCATGGGAGCTGACCTGGTGTGTACATACAGATCAGCTGTGTGCCCCCATTAACCCCATACCACCCTTGCTTGCCATGGGAGCTGACCTGGTGTGTACATACAGGTCAGCTGTAGTGCCCCATACACCCCAGACCCCCTTGCCCCATACAGATCAGCTGTAGGGCCCCAAACACCCCAGACTCCCTTGCCCCATAGAGATCAGCTGTAGTGCCCCATACAACCCATACCCCTTGCCCCATACAGATCAGCTGTAGTGCCCCATACACTCCATACACCCTTTGCTTGCCATGGGAGCTGACTGGTGTGTACATACAGATCAGCTGTTGTGCCCCATACACCCCATACACCCTTGCTTGCCATGGGAGCTGACCTGGTGTGTACATACAGGTCAGCTGTAGTGCCCCATACACCCCAGACCCCCTTGCCCCATACAGATCAGCTGTAGTGCCCCAAACACCCCAGACCCCCTTGCCCCATACAGATCAGCTGTAGTGCCCCATACAACCCATACCCCCTTGCCCCATACAGATCAGCTGTAGTGCCCCATACACTCCATACACCCTTGCTTGCCATGGGAGCTGACCTAGTGTGTACATACAGATCAGCTGTAGTGCCCCAAGCGCCCCATACCCCCTTGCTTTCCATGGGAGCTGACCTGGTGTGTACATACAGATCAGCTGTAGTGCCCCAAGCGCCCCATACCCCCTTGCTTGCCATGGGAGCTGACCTGGTGTTGAGACATTCTGACAATCTGACCCCCCCCCCCCTACCACCCCACACACGTACTTACAGTCTCACACCTTCCCAAAGGGTCAGGATGGGGCACACCTGTCCAGAAGTAGATCAGATTCAAACTTGTAATGGTGCGCAGTAGTGCCAAACGTAAATAAGAAATGGGTGGTGCCGCATTGAATTGCAGATGTACATAGCATATGGTTGTACCATTGTTTGCCAAATTACTAAGGGGGCAATGGCAGACAACCCAGGGTTGGACGGGTTTGAAGATAACGTCATATGATTTCTTAACTTTTTTAGTTCCGCAGATATCCCCTTAAATTTGACATCGTTTATTTTCCTCTTGTTTCATTAAGGGCGCCTGTTTATTTTCCTCTTGTTTTATCCCTTTCCTTTGAGTTCAAGTTTATTTTCCTCTTGTTTCATTCTTCCAACGAGGTCTCTTCTGTCGCCAGCTGTTTTTAGGTCCTCACACCAGGCAGATCTTATACAGTTTTTTGCTTTTTTGCTTTTTTTCCATCACAAGTGATGGCGGCACTGAGCCAGTGCTAGATACATCGCTAACATGGAGTGGAAGTTCTTTGTGATGTTAGCAACTTCCTTGCTGAAGTCTAAGTTTAAGGATCTCAGTGAGCAGACGGTGATTGACGTTTATTATTATTGTTTCGTTTTTTCTCGCGTGCGGAGACCCATCCTTCAACGAGTCGAACATAGTTATTGTAAAAATGCATTTTCCCCTACCAGACATTTGTGTTGAACTGGAGCCTCGTTGCCACTTGCCAGCCTGGCAGGGTATTTTGGCCTTCGCCTTTTCTTCTACTGCAATCTGGATAGGAATCAACAATCTGGATATCTGCTGGATATGTGGTTTGGATGGGCCCATTGCGGTAGTTGCAGTCTCCGCCTTATGCTTAGGCAAAGGCAGAAACAACTTCTGGAGGACCCCCAGCTCCGCTGCGTGCCTGAGACGCAGCCAATTGTATAACCTGCGTCCTGCGACGCAACGGATCCTTCCTTCTGGTCAACGGACCTTCCCCACATTGCGTCCTGCAACGCAACGGACTCTTCAACGTTGCCTCCGCAACGGAGGACATTGCATGCTGAACAACCCTTCTCGTTGCACTTGTCAGGAATCTGTGTTTGATGTCCCAATGTCATGCATATGACGCAAATAAACTTAATTGGCCTCCAATATTGGTGGTTGGCCCCAGGGCAAGCAAACGGGCTGGCCCCCTCAACCTCACGCCTCGTAATAAGGCAAACTATTTATTTATTTATTAGCCTCCAATAACTGTGCTTAGTAAATGCCACATGGTACTTCAAGAAAACATACCGTACTGACAGTTTCATGGTTTGTTCAACTCGGATGAGTGTCAGCAAAGTAGGCATTAAGTAACGTATGCGGAAGCTGATTTACAATGTACATTGTACGAGGTGCTTGTTAAATTGAAATTGAACAGGTTACATCCGCTGTCACCTAATTACAGTTACTCACGCGCGATGAGCATGTTAACTTCCCTAATACTACCTACATGGGACTAGTGCGTCAGAGTTTTAGGCTACGGTTTTCGGCGTTCAATTTGAAAACGCTCCGTCATCCCGCATGAACCTGACAGGTGTATCGTGCATCGATCAGACACAGGGTATGCCCCATGACGCTGTGTCCAATGCCTGCGGCGGAACCAGCCAGATGATGTACCAGTTAAGTTTGCTGGTCGAACATAAAGTGCCGGGATTTGGCAATCGCCGTCCTAGGCCACGGGCAGCCGGTCGCTCGGATATGAATGATCGGATGCAGCTTGTTAATGCTCCATTACAACGTCGTCAGAATTCCCGTATAAACATGAGTACATTACACTATAACATCGGTTAAGTCGTCAAGGCAGAAGAATGAGCTTGGGTTCCTCTGAGAGTACCTGCCCTGAGGGACCCCTGAAACAACCGTAGTTCCAGTTCGCAGGCGAGCAGCCAAAATTGCGGCTGGATAATATGGAACCAAGTCTCAAGACATACATTAGTTCATTGTTTTTCAAAATTCCCAAAAAAGGCTCTGTCGGCTTACAGTTTTCACACTTCGGTAAATATTTTTTTACTGCCAAAGACGGCGGGCTAGCCAAATTGTGGCTCTGAACGCTATGTAACCAAGGTAAAATTGAAGTCAATTTCGAGTCAGATGAAATGAAGAGAAAAATGTTACAACAGGATAATCGTTACTACAGGTAGAACGTTACACGATGACAAATTTAGCTGCTGACTAACAACAAAAACCATCCCTGACTTTTAGTCGGATGAACACTCAATTTTCGGTTCTAATTGTTTTTAAAATGCGGAACGGCGACGCAGCCAAATTGCTGGCTGAAAGCTATGGTAACCAAGATCAAATGTCAGGAAAAGATACCTGTACCTCAAATGGCCATGCAAGCAGAATAACATGCATCATCCATTAAAAAAACAATAGTGACACATACCGTATTCAGAGCTACATAATGTGTTCAATATAGAGACTTTGGGTTCGGGATTTCATCAGGGTTTTGGGAGCTTCCGCATTGGCTTCGTATATGATTCCATGCAACATCGTCCTTAAATGCTTAGAGTCACAGATTTCATAATGCCAGCACAATTCAAGACACACTCATCCTAGCAGCCAGGATAGTGCGGTTCAGAGACAAGTCGACCTCCACGGAAACGATTTCGTCTCTGAACCGCTCAGTATGGGTAGTTAGAGTATGGCAACTTGCATCTCGGACCCGTAAGACTGAGAAGCAGCCACATTGATGGCTGATGAAGCTATGTAACCAAGTTCAACGTTCAACGTCTGCACCATAAGAAATGGATTTTTGGCGGAACCCCCATTCTCGGGGCGGGAGCCCCCACAGTGTTACCCATTGTCGGTCCCGACCATCATCCAATCCCACTGACTGTGATTGATAGCACGACAACGTCAGCAACGGCCCCCTTGCCCATGTAACTTATACTCGCGTCCGTCGCCACCTGTCGTCCATTTCGCGATCACTCTCCGCCATTTTTTAGAGGCGCAGCGACGCAGACAAGAAACTTGGCAGGGCCCTGTTGATTCTTCTCAAAGCAGTCTTGGAACGGGTGGTGTCACAAGATGCCCGTGAGCTTGGAGTGCCACTGAACAGTACTGCTGGCCCGGAACACTGGGTGTCAACTAGTCTGTCAGCTTGGTGCACAAAATGGATTGGTATGACATCGTCACGCGGTGCCGACGTTGGTACCTTACAGAGAAGCCCCGTATTACGCGACACCGCGTAGGGGAAGGGCTGCTACCCACTTTAAACTGGAACAAAGACACACTACCCAATGGACCAACGCGCCTATTGACAGCAAACACCGAAACACCATTGGCCGCACCCATGGGATTCGAACCCACGGGCACACCTTGCCCATTTCAAACGAGAGCTGTGCCCTTGACGTCCATGTTCAGACTTGATATGGCATGGAAGTTGGTGAAACACTCGATCTACTTGACATGCTGGTCGACGGTTAATATTTCGCGACAAATTATTCACGTATAGTGGCAGCATGTCCCAAACACTTAGTGCTAATACTTTAGCATGTCGTGCAGACAACTATGTCTCTATGCTGGTCGATGGATGCCAACACACTCTATGTAGTAGTCGTTTAGCAACATCCCCCCAGATCAATGACACTGGTAAAGCCCTTGGGAGTGTTTTATCTGTTACTCGAGGGTAGCTTCCCATCATGTTGACTGGCTCAGCCGTCCCCCAGACACACTAACACCAATGGTCATGCTGTCCAGCTTCTTAGCTGCGAATGGCCCACGTCGTCAGCCAATCTATACGCTGATGACCCAGCCTTGGCACGCTCACACCACAGTCAAGCACTTGGCACCTCACGCTGTCAGCCCTGGGTCGTGCTGACCACAGCTGGACCCTCACACTGTCCCTTAGGCTAGACGCCTGCCCACGCAGTGGGCCTCACACCACTGTCAGCCTGCTGTGTTAGTGCTTGTCGCACATAGCTCTCGTTGCTACGCTTTCAGTATCATGTCGTAGATGCTGCCACTGCCGTCCTTCAGTTGATGCCAGAAGCTCCGGGAAGCCTCACATTGGAATCACCACCCTCGTTCCTGACCCCACCTCACACGCCATTGCTCTAGCGGCATGCACCATCAGATACGTGAGCCATTCATGTGGCTCAAAGCACCCAGTGTCGTTGTCCATACCATTCACCGAGCAGTGAGACCCCCCCACCCCCCCTGCACGTCCAAACGTGCCATAGAAGGGAGGGAATTCCTGGCACCACTGTGGTAACGAAGATCATACTCCATAGCACCCGCATCAAACCACCAGTCAAGGTGTCCTCTGGTCAAGTCATACGCTACCGCCCAGAGCATGGTGTAGTGTGGATTGCTAGCCTTGATCAACTTTGTTAGCTCTTCATTGCATATGGAAGGAGCTATGTGGTTGAACTCAAGAGCAGGGGTTGTTTGCCGCCCAAATATGCCATACGGCTCTCGTTGCTGTTCTTGAACTTTGCCTTACCCCACCGCACCCTCAACCCCCCCCCCCACCCACCCCACACCCCACCACCCCCTCAACACACCAAACACCACACATCACCAAAAAGTAAAACCACCCAAATTTGAATATGCTACACTGAAACCTGAAACAGTTGGTGCGCCATGCTTACGTGATGGGAAGACACGGAGAAAGGAAGATGTGTACGTGAGCAGCGGTTGTGTTGCTTCGCTATTATTGCAAGGCTCCTTGCTGTCCATTTTGACATGCTCCCCCACGCACCCCCCCACACCCTCACATCACAACTAAGTACAACCACCAAACTTGAATCCTATGGTCAATTACTGAAATAGCAACAGCTCGCGTGCGCATGCTTACCGGATGAGCTAGGAAGGGATTGATGGTTATGTATGAGCCAGGGCTCACATGCGGTTGTTCCCCACCCGCTCCAACCGGCTGGCACACAAGCTATGCGTGCCCAGACCCCTGGCAGCACCAGCCCAGGGGACCATGCTTCATCCTAGTGTGCTACAGCCCCGTGTAGGTGTACATTGTAACGCATCGCCCATCCGCGTGCATTGGAGGAGTATGTGTGTATCGCGCCATCACGGGAACAACACCATCGGTGGCAATCCGGGAACACATGGACTCGGACCACAAACGCAAGTTAGTAACGGAGGGGGGGACCTCGACAAGTGGCGATGTGCTTTGTCCTCCGTGTCGTCAGGTACGGTGTCATCACATAGCCAAAATCGACACGGCTGTAGACCTATGGGCCGGTCTCTGTGACCACCTAGAGGAGCGGGGTCACTCTGACACAACACATCGGGTGAATTCACAACACACCATACACTTACGAGCCAGTTCACAGATGTTATCGAACGTCGTCACTTCAGGTGACAGCTAATTGAACTCTGAGATGCTTGCTCATTTGATCTGAGTGCATCCACTAGGTGGAAGACACGCTTCATATCGCCATGAGAGTGCTCACTTGATCTGAGTGCATGAACTGGTGACATGTACTTCATTGGAATGACGTGCAGTGCTCACTTGATCTGAGTGCATTCACGGTGCCAGTCATCTGACTGAGAGTGTCTAACAAGATCTGCAGGGCATTCAGGTGACTCCAAGCTCAATTTCTGGCGAGCATGCTCCACTTGATCTCGACCACGTGCATTAGTGAACCGCTCACTTGTCGAATGACTTTGCCTCTATACTCATGCGCTCTCTACTTAGGATATGAGTGATTCACGGCCTGGTGATTTACATCGCCTATTCCATCTGATCGACAGCCATTCAGGCCGACAGCCATTTGACTCGAGATGCCTACCCACCATAGCCGCCCTGGGAAACCACGGGTTGCTAGACCTGATTCAGAGTTGCTAACATGTGCAGGCCTTGCCCAGGTGAAAGGCTCAAATATGACGCATAAGTAAATATAGGTTGGACAAGCCCCTGGATAACTTGCTCATGTATTGACTCCACCCGATCATTGACACGCCGTACAGCTCCAGGCAGGTTGCTGGCGCTCGCTGAGGAGTTTGCGAAAATGGGCAGGTGCCCAGGGAGGCAAGAGCAATTTAACATCAAAATGGTAGGTTGGACAGGATAAATTGCTCAGTTGCTCAATTCGATCAGGCTAGTTGATGAGTTTAAATTTAAATTTTAAATTGCTCAGTTGTTCAATTCGGTCAGGCTAGTTGACGAGTTTAAATTTAAGTTTTAATTTAAATTGCTCAGTTGGTCAATTAGGTCAGGCTAGTTGATGAGTTGCAACTGCAGGATCACCACTGTTCTACATCAGAGTAACCAGTGCAGTACATCAGAGTTACTAATGCAGTACACCAGAGTCACCACTGTTCTACCTTGCGATACCCACTAGCCACCAGTGCAGTACATCAGAGTCACTAATGCAGTACACCAGAGTCACCACTGTTCTACCTTGCGATACCCACTAGCCACCAGAACAGTACATCAGAGTCACTAATGCAGTACACCAGAGTCACCCACTGTCTACTTGCGATTACTCCTAGCCACCAGTGCTGAAACCCTTATGAGTACATCAGAGTGGTCACACTACAATGCAGTACACACCAGACGGTTCCACCCAGATTCCACTCCGACCCAATCACGTAAATCGGAGTTACTATGCATTCACAAGAGGCGCCAATAATTCTACCATCAGACGTCACCAGTGCCATCCCCATCAGAGTTACTAATGCAGCACACCAGAGTGACCAGTGCAGTACATCAGAGTTACTACGAATGCAGCAGCACCAAAGGGATGAACGAAGCCACTACCCCTACATGACAAGGTGGGGGGGGGGGGGGGGGGCTAAGTTAGGGTTGTATACTCGATTTGCGATCAAGGGTAAGAAATAATCATGAACGCCTAGCGTGGGGGCATGGGTAGTCGTTACATCGGTATAGAAAGACTGTTACTACACCTGACAGACCGCCTACATGGCGGTTGCACCAGCGGCCGATTGGATTTACCAAGTTCAAGTTACCAAGTTATTTACCAAGTTAGATACCAAGTTCAAGTACCTGAGCAGCCATGATTCCAAAGCGGGTTGGGAATCCAAATAAGATGCCATCAGCTTCGTCCAAGGTGTGTGAGTCAATGATGGGGTAGTCAGCCTTGGCAGGAGCTGCATCACAGACGAACATCAGTTAGTGTGTATGGTGGCTTGGCTGTGGCCCACGGAAGGCGCGCATCAGCAGACGAACATCAGGGTTAGTGATTATGGCGGGCTTGGGGGCCTTGGCAGGAGCTGCATCACAGACGAGCATCATGTTAGTGTTTTATGCCTTGGCCGGCCTTGGCAGGAGCTGTTGACCTATCTTGCCAGGGTGGGCAACACAGTCAGAGCGCCACGAGTCTTCCATTCAACACGATGTGCTCACGTGGCTTGAAGGATTGATTGATGCAGCCTAGTGCAATGTGAACATGGACACTTTGCAGTATAGTAGTGTACTTATATTTGATATACACTGATATAGTTATAAACAGACCAATGGCATTAATACTCCCCTAGATTGGATCACGCTACTTGGTCGACGCGGCTTCCGGCGGTGATTCTTTTCAGAGGGGGGACCAGCTTGCCAGATTATTTTTTTTGCTGAAAGTTGGATTATGTCTGTGATGCCCTGACATACACCCACGCAGCCAAACTTCGAAACCATGTACCAAGTATGTCCTTCCAGCAGTGCAGAAACATTCCACACAGTTTTAACGTGTTATATGCATACGTTGATCCGGTTATAACACACTAAAACGGTAAGGTTTGCTGATCAAGCCTACATATTTCATGCAATCCCATATTTTTGAAATTCCATCAATCTATGAAGTTTTTGTCCAAAAGTATAATATTTCAGTATAAGTACCAGACTCGCAGAATAATTAATCATACTCGGCATATACTGATATATAAATGTGATAATTAATATACCCCGAAACTGCTTTACTATTATTCGTGTCAACAAATGCATTATAAATATGAAATTCGTTACAGTTTACGCATGTGTAATGCAGGGGTATTGTTGATATTTCAGTGCTTTTGAAGTTCTTTAGTACGCCATGGGTAGGATAGGAATATCGAATAAAAAATATGACTGTTCTCGTATAGAATGGGGGTGAGGGTTGAGGGTGCAGGCCGTTTGCGTTGCACTTTAGCCAACCGACCATGGTAGCCGCATATGTGCAGATTTAACTACACCCTGGTAGAAACTGTGTCGACCAGTTTGTGCACTAAACAAAACATTTTAGGCATGGAAACCCTAAGACCATTAGAGAAATTTTAAGCACGCCATATTACAGAACAACGAGTATACGCCGTCAAAACAACATTTTGGGAAGGCGGAGCGCCACCCCTAGGAGGCACATGTCCTCGTTGTTGTTGGAAATAGTCCATCACACAGTCGCACTCGGAGCGTAACCTAGGATAGTCACAATAGGAAGCTTATGGTAGAGATCAGCTATCAGTCAGCTGCTGCATTCGACGTTCGAAAAATGGGTTCGCAGGGAGAGGCTTTCTTTTAATTAATTTAATTTTTTGAAATGATTTTCACCCCAGGAACCCGTACAGAAAATAGCGCCCCGCGGGGGGGGATTCAGACAGGAGGCGGTTGCCAGTCACTTTGGCAGGGTTGGCCATAATCGAAATTCGAGCTCGGCGTGACAACGCCCCGTATTCATGTTTGGGTAGTTGCTTGCCAAACTATCTGCCGTGTTGTTCACTATTGTAGTGTGTGTGTGTGGTGTTGGGATAGTTGTGTGTTGCGTGGTGTAATTGGTTTGAACATAGAAGCGGCGTGGTGTTGGGTGTTATGTGGGTTGTATGTATGGGCAATGGTAATGGATGGAGGGGGGAATCTGATCTTTGATGCGCGCGGTCCTCGTGACGCACAAACTTCTAATGGTTAGAGTCCTGAACGAGAAGTGCAGAGTTCGAATCCCCACCGGGCACTCTATGTTAGGGTCGCTGTCAACCGCCATGGAGCTTGTCCAGGTAAAAGTAGCCAGCCCGTTCCTAACAGGGTTTTTTTTGTTTGTCAAACAGGGCTCCCCTCATCCAACGCCGCCACCAGGCGTTATCTTACCTTTTTTGATTAACTCCTCAACCCAACCCCCACCCCAAACCTCTAATTCCATCCCCCATCCCCCCAGCCATCCACCCCCACCCCAACCCCGATCAACGAAGTACTTAGACGAACCACCTGCATCTTGGTGAGAACCTCCTCATTCAGGCTCTCAGGAACCTGCATCAATTTGAATTAAAAGGTATTAAAGGGTATTAAAAGGCTGTTATAAGGTGTTAAATTAAAAGTTTTAAAAGATTGATGTGTGCATATGTGGCAACTTAACAGTATAATTATCACTGCAATATATTGGGTATCCGACACCTCCTGCATTCCCTTGCAGCACCCTCTCACCCACTTAATGACCCTGTACACAGCCAAGGCGCACAACAACAATGTAGGGGGGTCTTCGGCAACCTTTCCGCCACCTGCAAGCACCCTCTCACCCATATGCACCCTGTAAAGCCAAGCCAACAATGTAGGGGGTCTCGGCCACCCTTTCTGCACCCTGCAGCAACCTCTCACCGCATAACGCACCCCTTTACAACGACCAAGCCAACAAATATAGGGGCGTCCTTCCGGCACCACAATTTCCCTGCAACCACCCTGCACAGCACCCTCTCACCCATAATGCACCCTTTCAGATCCTATAAAAGGGTGCTGAAGACCCCCCAAATTAGAAGTGTAGAGCCTGTGGGTGTGTGTGTATGTGTGTGTTAGAGAGTGGAGCAGTCTGGTATAAGCTCTCTCTCACACACACAGGCACGCAAATACACGGATAAGCTAGTGAGAGCCTACACTATCGCACCCGGTGAGCACAGTGAACCCGTCCAACCCATTGTGAGTGACGGCTATTTAAAAAAACAGTCCTAGCAGCGTATCAGCGACGCGGGACAACTCCAAGAAGGCCATAGGCTCCGCAAAAAAAGTAGAAGTACAAGATAATGCGTGCCTGTGTATGATGTGCTTCATGCCCCATTTCCCTCTGCATATATCATTTAAATCATTTAAATATATCATTTAAATCTTGCACAATGACAGCAGAAAAAATGCTAAACGACAGTCACAAGTGATTGATATATACAGACATTACGTAGGACACAGAACCAGCACAACTGGATAACAGAAACAACCTGTCAAACGGCACATTACAGCCGAGATTTTATACAGACCACTACAGTTAGGACAGCCGACGGTCACCTAAGACTTCAGAATAAACGCTAAATGTGAATGTACAGCTGATGAAGTCTACATGCCACTAGGACAGGCCAGCACAACACACACCTAGTCAAGCTTCATCCAGAAAATGCGTGTTGCCAGTCATTAGGAGAAATTGCCTAGTGACTGGAGGTGCCAGCCTAGAGAGTGAGGTGGTTGTCGAGTCTCGTGCACGGCGACAATTGGTCGGCCATTACCTCAGACGGGAATACAGGACTTCACAAGGCAAGCGTGTGTACGATCAGCGATGCGGCGGGTCACCACAAGTGTTCGACAAAGCACCCACATGCCAGCTCAGAAAGCCCAACCTGCCCGATCCTACCTGGTAGATTACGCCTTCCATTCCCTCCACGGAGTCAACTCCCTCTTTCATGGTCTCGGCCAACATCTTGATGTGGCCATACCTGCACGGGATTGAAAGGGGGCGAGTCTGAGGTAGGGCTCGCTTACGCCCAGTGGGTCCAGGCTGGTCGTAGAAGATTCCAAACCGATGCGAAGTTTCACTGAGCCTGTCTGTCGCAAATTCCGTGTATGATGAAATGAGCTAGGTCGTCTAGTAAGTGGAAGAAGCCAAGGGCGCAGAGGGGACGCCGATGAGGAAACTTTGAGTTTCCTTGACCAGGACTTACATGGAGTAGTAGATGATGTAAATCTTCTTGGACTGCAATCAGATGAAATCGAAGTTCAGACAATTGTGTCATGAGATAGGTAACGTCGGAGAGAAGCGAAGCGCGCAACTGGCGGAACAGATCCCACTAAATTGGAAGCAACTGACAAAACGACCGTTTGACATACCATTTTTGAAACAGGAGCTACTTTGTTTTGAAAGGGTTTATTGAGATGGTACGCAAAGCACAATTGGGGAGTAAACGAGGAGACAATTAGCGAATTGCAACCTGGAGTGTAAAATTTATAGGCCTAGTGGGGAGAGGCTGGCGAGAGTAGGGCTTAGCTAAAACCTAGCTCACAGGTTGATGGAACTTCGCTCCAGGTCAACGTAATGTCATATCCTCCGCCATGAACACTGTGGGTGTCATCGTAATTCTTTCAGTCGACTCGAACATTCAAACGAGGTCGACAGATGCATCCCTCGATTGCAGAGTCGAATTCGTACAGGAGAATGTACGTACACCGACTGATCGCTGACTTGGTCGGACGCGAGCCTTGCCTAATGGTGCTCAGGGGTGCTTATCGCTTTAGCCCCCTCTCAGTCTGGACCCGGGGAAAAGAAGCAGATTTTGGGCCCCCCCCGGGTCCCCCTGAACCCTGCCCTGAACAATCCTGCAACGACGTGTCGTCGGGGAAATTGAAGACGGTTGCAGTCCTGCTATTCTCTGTTGGTCACATTCGCCTCAATGCTTATAAATGCATGCAGACGAGGGGGGTTATAAAGTGCTTCTTGGCAGTAACAAGGTGGCTACCGTATCATATAACTCTTACAACATGTGCAACTGCTAGGGCTGTCAATATTCTACGATATTATTTTATAATATCGTTATCCGACGATATATAGTATGATATCGTACGATACAGGGCAATAACCGGCGACAATCTGAATTCCCAGGCCCAGACCCAGTGCTCCTGGCGAGAATCGAACCGCCTACCGTCCGATCTTCAGGATGTTTCGTGGACCACAGTACCACACTGTCTGGTAACACGATATATCGTCATCAGCTAACGCTATATATGGTACGATGACGATATATTGTACAATGCGAAACTAAAATATCATACGATGCCGTACGATGGCAACTTCAATAACCTACGATATATCATACAATATCGTGTGATGCCACCCTTGACAGCCCTAGCAACTGCACACCGAAGCAGAACTTCAGGGTTGTATCTGTGTACCTATACCCTCCTAGACACCTAGCTAGGAGGGTATAGGTACACCCCCTAGAGCTAGCGGCTAGGGCTGACCAAAAGTAATACGGATGAAATACAGCACAAATTAAATATGCCTACCACACCATGATACCTCTCTATGGATCATGTGCTAGGTTTGTAGGGCTCTGTTTTAATGCAAATGTATGCCTGCCTTTTTCTAGGGGGGGGCTCAATTTTTCTGGCATATCCATGCGATTTAAAGATGGTACCCAAACAGGATTGTTGTGCAAGATGCATTCACCCACCCCTTCAGATCCAAAGTTTGTTGCTGTGGATGGCCTTTATGGTCCAAGGTCCACAATTGTGAAGAGGTTGGCCCTGCAGATTTTACAGAACCTACCCCCGCACACAAACGCACTTTGTGACTAGGCACACACAATGATACCACCAACCAAGAAGGGGTCAGGCACCACTAAGCAACACACCCGAGAGAACAAGCTAGCCCCACCCAACATGTAAAAACAGTGGCAAAGAACAACAAAACAGATCCTGTACCCCCCCCGGATTTAAAAGTTGTGAACCCTAAAAATTAAGAGTACCCCTAGTTTAAAACATCGCAGAGCTCAGGCTGGTTGGTTCAGCAGTACCCTATCGGCGATAGCTGTCTGTTGCCTTCACTGTCCTATTGCTGTCCGGGAATGCGTCGTGCCCTAAACCCCGCCTCCATTCTAGAGGAGCTGCTGAAATCGAAGGGTTCGTCTAGTCCCATGTAAGATTGTCCTTTGTCTCTCCTTCCATCAGCGTCCCTGTACTTTGGAGACCGAGTTCCGCCGACAGACCCATTCAATAACCTGTAGAAGTAGTCGTTACAGTCCAGGGCTAGACCAAATAGGCTAAAGGGACTTGCCCAACTATGACAGGAGGGGCTTTAACAAAAAAGCACTGATGAACTGAACCTCAAACAATCGTTTTACCGAGGGGGACCTAAGTTCGTGCTACAGTGAAAATTTAATTAAATGATTAATCCAAATAAGTGAAACTCGCAACCTGGTCTGCGGTTCAAGCCCTTGCCAGGTTCCCCAACTTTAGGCCTGCAGCCTTGGAATGAGTAGATAACTTCACCTTGAGCTGTAGGAGCTGCCGGTTAAGTCCTGGTAGCTTGCGAGCTGATAGGGCAGTAGCGGTCTGCGAAACCAGACCCATCACAATATCCATTCCCCAGAGCAAGCGAACGGGAAGGTTCCTTCAGCCTCACGCCCCGCAGCAAGGCATTTAATCCCCCCCCCCCCCCCCCCCCCCCCCCCCCCCCCCCCTAGTTTACAGCCCACTTACATTCATTCCAGCACCCACCCACCCACCCAAGCTAGATATAGGGTTCCCCAATCCAGACCTGGAAGCTCTAACCCTAGGGTCTAAGTGACAAGGACATGGGAGCATTCCAAGCCCATAAACAGTGGTTTAGTTGCTTATGGACGCGTGGTTGATTACTGTTGGATACCACTACCACTTAGTTGGCTCCCTGGGTTCCGTGGGTATTGCACGGGGGGGACGGTGAGCAACCCATAGTTGGCTACAAAAACATGTAAGAATCAAATCCAAGCCCTGGAGTCTCAGTTTGAGGCTGTATATAAAACACCAAACATGGTGATTACACTCTCGAACTTTGCGCATTTGTAGAAATTGAACTTGAACTTCAACATGAACTTCAACTTGAGCTAGGTGAACTTCAACGGGCTTTGCCCATTTGTAGGCAAGACAGGAACCATATCAACAAATCCCAATGCATTATTTAATACTAAATCTATTGATACTAAAATGCATCATTAAATACCAAACCAATTATTCAATACCAAATACTAAATCTAAATGTATTATCACATTCACGTCGCCAGCTGTTCCAGAGACCCATTGTCTAGCAGGCAGAAGAGCACCCTGACAAAGAACACCCTGACAAAAGAACACCTTGGCAAAAGGCCTGACTAGCAAGAAGGTAGGAAAGCCCATGGGGTGGACCACTCCGAGATGATACTTTCCTCGTCTGCCTCAGCTGTATGGCAGATGTAAAGCTCGCTGTCGTCATTGCGCTTACAAGCGGTAAGGTACCAAGCACTCTCGGGGTTCGGCAAGTTACTCTGCATAGTGAGTGGGGCAGGCTGGTGTGTGTGTGTGGGTTGGGTGGGGGTGGGGGTGGGGAGTGTGGTGGGTGGGTGGGTGCTGTGGATTATATTGCTCATGGTAGTCCACGCCATTCTGACTGTCACCAACAACCCGTTCGGCAAGTTACTCTGCATGGTGAGTGGGGCAGCGCTTACTATGGGCAAAGCCCATAGTAAGAGCTTTGCCCTGGCCTTTTGAAACAACAAGCCACCCCTTTTAAGAAGTGCCCTCCCCCCCCCCTTTCCCCATTTCTTAGGAAGGAAAGATAGCGCCCCCTTAATAAGATTAGGGTTTTACAAAAACCCCCAAAAGGTGCCCTTCTTAATAGTAATAGTATAAATAATAGTAATAAGGATTCTGCTATTACGTAGGTTACCTGTCTGTTTGATTGTATGAATTTTGTGTTGAGTGTGTTTGATTGTATGAATTGTGGTGTTGAGTGTGTTGACTGTTGTTGTGGTGTTTGAGGGTGTTTGATTGTACTGAATTGTGGTGTTTGAGTGTGTTTGCAAATTGCTGCCTGTGGTGTTTAGGACGTGTGTTTTTTTGCTTGTCCTGCATTGGGTGGTGTTTGCGTGTGTTTGCCTTGTATTATGATTGTGGTGTTTGAGTGGGGTTGATTGTCATGGAATTGTGGTGGTGTGTGAGTGTGTGCTGAGGATGCATTGTGGGGTTTTGCGTGGTTTGATTGTATGAATTGTGGTGTTTGAGTGTGTTTGATTGTATGAATTGTGGTGTTTGAGTGTGTTTGATTGTATGAATTGTGGTGTTTGAGTGTGTTTGATTGTATGAATTGTGGTGTTTGAGTGTGTTTGATTGTATGAATTGTGGTGTTTGAGTGTGTTTGATTGTATGAATTGTGGTGTTTGAGTGTGTTTGATTGCAGTATATTAGATGAGAGTATAATTAGGATTATTATTGTTTGTCCTACTAGAGTGTTCGTGGGGCGTATACGGTGTATTACGGGTAATACATTGGGCGTCGATTAACATTTTGGGCGTGTTGAGTCACGAAACAACCAACTGCACTGTAGTTTTTCGTACCGCTTTAGGGTTTAGGGTGTTGGGTTTACGTAACTCGTTCGGTTTCTAATAGGGTGGGTGATGGTTGGCAGGTGCATTTGTTTGCGCACACGCCTCCCAAAGTTTGCATATGGCAGGCCAATTAGCTGAAAACGACTGAAAACCTGGCAATCGTTGTGAGGTTCTTGCCCCACACAACACCCACCCACCAACCACCAACAAACTCCCACCCACTACAGTCCAGGGGTAGTAAAATAGGAATAAGGGACTTGCCCAACCTCGGACCTGGACAAGTCTTTAAACTGTCTAATTCGCTTAGTATACTCCTTAGTTTCCGTGTGTATCGCATGAGGGGGCTTGGTATTGGGAAACGGTGAGCAGCCCATACTAGGATGAAAACCCATGTAACAATCCATCCAATTATCCTTAGAAGATTTTATGAAACACAATAAAACCTTCTTTGTCCATGTACCGGTATAATTTATGAGGGGGACGTGGGGGGGGGGGGGGGCACAAAAAGTGATCAGTGAAATACCATCACAAAAAAGGGCTGAGGGCACCTGTTGCAGACCCCCCACCCCCACCCACCACCCCCCCCCCCCCACCACACCCCTCCCCACCCTACCCCCCCCCCCCCCACCCCCCTCCCCCCCCTCCACCTCCCCCCCCCCCCCCCCCCCACCCCCCACACCCTACCCCCCCCCCCCCCCCCCCCCCCCCCCCCCCCCCCCCCCCCCCCCCCCCCCCCCCACCCCCCCCCCCCCCCACCCCCCACCCCCCCCCCCCACCCGGATCCAGAACCCCAATGTACAGCCCACATCTCAGCCAACACTTAGTGTTTATGGTGTCTAATAGGCTCAGTACAGGGGTTCAAAGGCCTATATATTGAGGTGGTCTTAGAGACCATGTGTGAAGTTGAAACATAGAACATTATCCCTCATCAATGTAACCTGTGGGTGGGGCCTTGGGGGTCAGGCCCCCTTGGCCTAATGTGCCCACCTTCAATAGTCTGCAGAGGGGGTGCTTACACCCCAAAATGTCAGCCCTTCCTCTGATTTTGTCAGCTTCGAGGTCTCAAGGGCCGCACTGGAGCATGGCAAGCTTACGCTATGAGCTTGCGGTGCACTTTGGTTGTCTACGGTTTGGATTGAGAGAGAGCCCAGGGAGTGCCTAGAAGTGCTGCTTGCCTGAAAAGAAAAAGCATTGCATCGGGAACAACAGCCGTTGAGGCATGCTGATGTGGCAACACTCCACCGTTTACAACCAGTTGTAGACGCAGGGGCAAAGCCATAGCCTTGCCCCCCCCGGCATCGAGACAACCTAGACCCCCCCCCCCCCACCCCCTAAACCCAACAAACACCCACCCACCAACCCACCCACACCAACACGCACAACACACACCACCACCAACCTGGGACCTCCTGGCATCGTATCAAGCACAGGCCAGCGTTATAACAATAAAACTTCTTTGTCCATTTACGGTATCATTTATAGAAGTATAGTATTATTTAACCTTTAATAACCTCGTATAACAAATAAACGTCTTGGTGTCCATTTAACGGTAATCATTTATTATAAGTATTAGTATTGTTTTTAACAACTAACCGCAGTATGAACAAATAAAACTTCTTGTGTCCCCCTTTACGGTAAATCATTTTATGAGAAGTCATAGTAATATTTAAACATCGTAGGAAACAAAAAAACTTCTTTTGTCCATTTACGGTAATACTTTTATGCAGTTAAATAGTAGTTCTTTAAATCTTTCTTTAACCTCCGTAATGGAACAAAATAAAAACTTTCTTTTTTGTTTTGTTGGGTCCCCATTGTCCGGTAACATTTATCGCAGTTATAGTAGTCATGTCCACCCCTCGTACTGCACCCCTTCCACCTTCCTTTTGGTTGTGTCCTTTAATTTCCAGGTCCTCACTCCTACGCAGTAAGCGTATTTTACTTTCCCTCGTCTCCCCCTCAACTTTCTTCTTCTTTGTCCATTTTCCGGTCCCATCCTTTCCGCAGTCTGTCGGTATTTCACACCCCCGCGTCTGCCCAATCCCACCTCCTTCTTGTGTCCCTTTAACCGTATCACTTGCCTCGCAGTTCCCAGTCCCTTCCTTTCACATTTCGTCTGCCAACTCCACGCCACCCCTTCTTTTGTCCCTTTTCCCCGGTACTCCATTTCTTAGCGTCTCGTCTTCTGTCCCCCTCTTCCCACCTCGTTCGCCCCCCTCCAACTCACACTTTCTGTTGGTGGGGTCCTAGTCCGGTTCTCATCTAGACGTCTCCGTACTTCTTGCCCCTCGTCGGACCCACCTACCCCCCCCTTCTTTGTGTGGGTCCATTTCACTTCCGGTCTCCTTTCTAGCCGTGTAGTTAATGCTTTCCCTTTTATTGAACAACTAACCTTCATTTTTGGTCCTTACGGTCAGCATTTTTTATATCATTTCTAGCCGTCTACGTATTATTTTAACCTCCGTATGCACCCTACAACCTTCTGTTCGTTTCCGGTAGTCATTCTTGAGCCCCGCCCCGGCATGTAACCCGTGGGACGTTTAACAGCACAACCCGCTTCCTTTGCCGCTGCTTTGTCAAGCTTTGTTTGGTCACCAACGTTTCCGCACCTAAAATGAACCCCCAGCCCCGTATGCGAACGGTAACCTGCACCCGTGGTGGTCAGGGGCCCCCTGCACTCTGCCTGCCACCTGCACCCTCCTCCAGCCCGTTACATAAACGTGGGTGGTAAGCGGCACCTTGATCTGAACCTAAATCTCAGCCCATACATAACAGTTTTTAAACAGTGGTGGCAGGGGAACTGATCGGAACCTGAAATCTCCAGCCCCCATACATAAACAGTTAAACAGTGGGTGGTAGGGGAACCTGAATCTGAACCTGAATCTCAAGCCATAACAAATAAAGCAGTGTAACAGTGGGTGGCAGGAACCTGAATCGTAAACCCTAAATCTTCAGCCCCCATACATAAACAGTTAAACAGTGGGTGGCAGGGGAACCTGAATCTGAACCTAAATCTCAGCCCATACATAAACAGTTAAACAGTGGGTGGCAGGGGAACCTGAATCTGAACCTGAATCTCAGCCCATACATAAACAGTTAAACAGTGGGTGGCAGGGGAACCTGAATCTGAACCTGAATCTCAGCCCATACATAAACAGTTAAACAAGTGGGTGGGCAGGGGACCCTGAATCCCTGAAACCGAAAATCTTCAGCCCCAATAATAAACAGTTTAAAACGTGGTGGGCAGGGGAACCTGAATCTGAAACCAAATATCTCAGCCATACATAAACAGGTACGCAGTGGTATAGGGGATCTGAATCTGAATATCCGAACCCGTAAACCGTCTCCATAACCTGGGAAACAGTGGGTGGTAGGGGAACCTGAACCTGAACCTCGGCCGTACATAAACAATGTGTGGTAGGGGAACCTTAATCTGAACCAAAATGCGAAACCCCTAAATTAGGAATTTAATTTAAAAAACATTTAATTCCCGAAACTGAACAGCAGCCCATACACTCTTAGGGGGTAGGCGGGAAGGGAGCAGGGGAACGTGAGAACAGGGCTAGCCACGAACGACCTACAGCCCCTGAATAAACAGTGAGTTAGGAGAACCTGAAATCTGGAAACCAAAATGCCCAACCCTAAATCTGAAGCAAAATCTGAACCAGCCCAGCCCTCCAGCCATACTACAAGTTGGGTGGTAGGGGAATCTGAAAAACCTGAAACCTGAACTTTCCCCAGCCACATACCGAACAGTGGTGGTTGGGGTCCCATGGTTCCCCATGTAACTTTGCAGCAGGATAGCGCTGGGCGACCATCCCACCTCAGCCACCATACATAAACGCCTATGCAGTGTGGTAGGAGACCTGAATCGCCACCTGCACGAAAACTCAGCCCATAATACCTGGGACAGTTGGGTGGGTAGGGGAAACCTGAATCCTGCACCTGCCACCCTGAAAACTCAAGAAACTCAGCCCAATACCTGGACAGTGGGGTGTAGGGGGAACCTGAATTCTGCCAACCTGCACCTGAAAAACTCCACCCCAATACCGGACATGGTGGTGGAACCTGAATCCTGCACCCGCAACCTGAAAAACCGCCAGCCCCATAACCCTTGGACAGTGGTTAGGGGAGGAACATGGAATTCTGCAACCTTACACCTGGGAAACTCCAGCCAATACCCTGGACATTGGTTGGTAGGGAACTGTCTGCACACCGCAAACCTGGGAAAACTCCAGACTCACGCCCATACCCTGGACAGTGGGTGGTAGGGGAACCTGAATCTGCACCTGCACCTGAAACTCAGCCCATACCTGGACAGTGGGTGGTAGGGACCCTGAAATTCTGCACACTGCACCTAACCTCACACCCATACCTGGACAGTGGTGGTAGGGTAAACCCTGCACCTTGACGCTGAAATAATCCAAGATCCGAAGACCTAAGAAGCCCCATACCTAACAGTGGGGTGGTGTATTTTCAAGTCCTATGTGACCTGGGCAAGCACGAGGGGCTACCGCTCGACCTCGGGGTGGTACTGCCATGGAGCTGGGTCCCCCTCACCTACCCATTCCCCCGTTGCCCCCCCCTCTCGCTGAACTTTAATTCCGTGTGGCCCTGACAACCTGCCCTCTATCTGCTTGGTCCTGCGTCATGGCAGAGCCTGGCAGGAGGGGGTGGAGGGTAGTGGGGTTGAGTGTTTTTTAAGGTTTTTTAGTTTTGGTTTTGTTTTGGGGTAAGTTGGGTTGTTTGGATTTGTTTGGTTGGGGTTATGGAAGTTTTGGGGGGTTTGGGTTGTTTTGGTTTTGGGTTGTGCTGGTGGTGGTTGGGGTATTGGTGGTGGGTGGGAAGGTGTGGTGTGGTTTTGGGTGGGAATGGTTTGGTTTGGTTTGGTTTGGGGTTGGGATAAGGTGGTGGTGGGGGTGATGTAGTTTGGACAGCCCTTTATTAAACCGTTGCCCACCTCTCGCCTGCAAACTGTGTGTAAGCTGAAACACTTTTGCTCCTTATCTGGTAAAATAGTGTCCATGCCAAGAGCCTGGCAGAGGTTTTTGGGGTAGTAGTTGTGGGGGGGGTAGTGGGTTTGGGTTTTGGGGGGTTGGGTTGGGGGTAGTAGTTTTTGGGGGTATTGGTTGGGTTTTTGGTTTGGTTGGGTCGGTCGGGTTGGGTTTGGGGTTGGGTTGGGTTTTTGGGTTGGTTGAATTGGCATGGTTTGGGGTTTGGGTTGCGGGTATTGTGGGTTTGGCGTTGGGTTTAGGATTTGGGGTTAGTGGGTTGGGGTTGAGTTTCAAGTGTTTGGGTTTGCGTTTGGGGTTGGGTTTTGGGTTGGGTGGGTTTGGGTGGGTGGGTTGTTTGGGTTGGTTGGGTTGGGGTTGGGTTTGGGGGTCGTGGTTTTTGTTTTGTTTTTGTTTTGGTTTTTGTTTTTGATTAGGTTGTTGGTTTGCCGGTTGGGGTTAAATTTGTGTGGTGTGATGTGGGGTTTGACAGCTATACCGTTTGCCCCCCCCCCTTCCCCGCGCTGACTTCGTGTGGCTGACACTTGCTCTATCTGGGTAGGTCCAGCAGAGCCTGCAGGAGGGTGGGGGAGTGGGTTTGAGTTTTGTTTAGTTTGGTTTGGGTGTTTGGGGTAAGTGGGTTGTTTTGATTGGGGTTTTGGGGGTAGTTGTCATGAGAGCCTGGCAAAGGGGGTGGGGTACTGGTTGTGTTTGGTTGGTGGTTTTTATGTAGTTGGTATTGTGGGTGTGGGGGTGGTGGGGTTAACAAGCTACAATTTTGGGACCCCACTACCCACCCTTGCTCCATCGTCTTAGCAAAGGGGGGGGTTGGGGTAGTGGGTTTTGTTTGGATTGGATGGTTTTTTTTGGTTTAGGGAGTTTTTGGTGGGTGTGGGGTTGGGGGTAGTTGGTGGTGGATAGAGGTGTGGGTGTAGTGTGGGATGGTTTGGCTTGGGGTTTGGTTTGGGGTAGGGGTTGGGGTAGGGTGGTGTGGGATGCTTGTGGTTGACAGCTTCCAGTGCCCAGGGGATAATTAGTACCGAACATCCCCCATCATACACACCACACTAACAATCACCACCACTGCCCAATGCCTCCTCCCCCTCAGCCACCTCACCACCACACCACTAACAATCAATAAGCATCGCCAAACCACTTCCACAACTAACATCACCGCCACAGCCACCACCACCGCCACCACCATCTCACAACACAACTCACTTACAAATAGTTAACAAAAAAAAAAAAAGTTAACACTCTGTAAAAGAGTTGTGCCGCCACACAATCCCCATGCAATAATACCACACCAACCACCGACCAGCTACTCACCCACTGCCAAACCGAAGACCCAACCACTAAACCACCCAACTTGCCCCCCACCACATCACCCCCCCACCACCACCACCACCGAATCATTCACACTCTGTCCTAAGTTGGGCCACACAAATCCATCCAACACCTGAGCTTCAACCGTGAGCTCACCTTAAATGCTTGGGCGGAGCTGACACAAATTAGGGTTTAGGGTTTAGGGCTTGTGCTAGCTACCCAATTTAGGGTTTTAGAAGGGATTTAGGGTTGGCGAGCTACACAAAATTTTAGGGTTTAGGGTTTAGGGTTTGGGCGGAGCTGAACAACAAAATTAAGGGTTTTTAGGATTTAGGGTTTTGGCCGACTGACGACCAAATAGGGGTGGGGGGCTACTTATGGAAACCATAGATGGCAGATCCTAAAGGCTCACTTGTGCCAAATGTACCAAAATTTGGCAAATTGGGCCCGCCCTGGGAGCAGCTGCAGCTGCATCTTCATACTCATAATTAATCATATATAAAATAGCGGTATAAACGGACTTGTTCCCCTTACTATGGGGCCCTCCTGGCCAATCCTCCTGATATAATATAATATAATATAAATATAATCTAATATATATAATTATATAATATAATTCATAATATTGCATACTCAGAATCAAAAACAAGAATCCTGCAGAATTCTAGGCCTGACTAACAGGCCTCCTGTCAGCACTCAGCACCTGGCACCCTGAGGTGCTTGAATGAGCACACACTGTTGGTGGGTGGGAAACAAGGGGTATGAACTACTACTCTTCTGGAGCAAGCTTACACTCCAAGATCAAAAAAATCCACAATTCTAGGCGCCGGGCAAAACTGGCCTCCTGTCAGCAACCCAACAAGAAAAATTTCTCCAAAGGATAGCATCATGGCTATTGAACGGCCAATATATTGTCCAGAAAACTCCCTTCTAAACCCTTGGAGATACGCATCATACATAGGTACGGTTTTTTTCGGAGGAAGGGCTGTAATGCGCCTGACCAATTTACCCTAACCTCCGATGCCCTGCCCTGCACAGTGGCAAACCCTGAGGGGCCTTGAATGAGCACACACTGTTGGTGGGTGAGAAACAGGGGGTTGAAAGGGTGATGGGGTAGAAAGAGTGATGGGGTGACAGGAGATCACTTTGAATGCTTGGGCGGAGCTACGGTTGGTGGGGGTAGGAACCGGGGGGTAAAAGCGTTGTGGGTAGGAACAGGGGGGGTAGAAAGGGTTGAGGGGGGTGAGAGGAATCCACCTTTAATATGGCTGGGCGGAGCTGAACCTGGTTAATCCATAACAAATCAGCTGAGTGGCCCCAAACGCCCCATACCCCCTTGCATTTTTGCCATGTGGGAGCCCTGACCTGGGTGTTTCAGGCCATTCTTCAAATCCTACGTCCCTCCCCCCACCCACCCCCCCCCACCCCCGTCCCCAAAGGGTCAGGGATGGGGCAACAACCCTGTCCGCACCTTTGAATGCTTTGGGGCGAGCTTGAACAAACAGCCACAACCGTGCCCTGTTGGTGCGGAATGTGGCCGGGACGTGGAAGCGTCAGGTTCAAGGTCGTCAATGTACGTTTGGACCTCCTGCCACCCCCCCTCCCCCCGAAACCACCACCCAACAACCCACCACCAATTCCCCCTCCCCCCCAACCCCACCCCACCCACCCACCCACCCACAAACCAAACAAACAAAGACACACCACCGGTTGAATGCCTTGGGCGGGAGCTGAACACAGCCCACCGTGCCTCTTGGCAAAGCCATGGCTTCTACACACATCAACAACAACGCCAATAACTTCTGGCACCATAGCCATGTGCGCTTATTGTGTCCCCCCCCCCTGCCAAGGCCCATCACAATGTAACATGTAATATCTTAGGGATGGGTTGGGTTGGTATGGCATTTGGCATTTGAAACCATACTCTTGCTTCCCGGCACCGAAATCAGAAGTTGAACGAAAAAAAAGGAAAACGCCATTAACTTACGGCAAAAAACCATCTCATCAGAATTTGAATTTGAAACGCCATACTTCTTCCGGCACCAAGTCCAGAATTTAACCATAACTTCCGGCACCACTGAATTTTGAAATTGAAAACGCCATTAAATAAAATAATACTTTTCCGGCAACCATCTCAAAAGTTGGCAATTTAAAAGCCATAACTTCTCTTTTACTTCCGGCCATCAAGCAAATGTGGGCGCTAGTCCCCTAGGCAAGAAAGCCATTCCACTTCAACACTGGTGCAAATGTTAAACGGTACTTAATATCAGACCGACAGGCAATGAGTTGTGTGCGTTTTGTTGTGTGTGTTGAAGTTGGGTTGGCATTTTGCCATTGACAAAAAACGCCCATACTTTCCGGCCATCCAGCATGTTTGCCCCGCTATTCCCCAGCAAGCCATTCACACATGTCAAATGTAACATGTAATATATCAGGCATGAGTTGTGTTGTGTTGTGTTTGTTGTTGGTTGGTTTTGTGTTGAGTTGAGTTTGTTGGTTTTGGCAAATTTGGCCATTTTAACACGCCTATACTTTCCCCGCACCCATCAGCAATGTTGCCGCTTAAACCGATCCCCCTGGCAAACGAATTCACACACGTCAAATGTTAACAATCTAATTATTATCAGCAGGAGTTGGGTTGTTTGGGTTTTGTTTGGGTTTTGTTTTGGTTTGGGTTTGGTTGGGTGGGTGGTTTGGCTTGCACCACATTGTGTTGGTTGGTTTTGGGTTGGGTGGGGTTTTGGGTGGAGTTTGTTGGGGTGGGGTTTTTTTGGGTTGGGTTGGTTTGGGTTTGGGTTTGGGTTGGGTTTGGCCCAAATGTTTGTTGGGTTTTGGTTGGTTGGGTTTGGTTGGTTGGTTTGGGGGTTGGGGTTGGTTTGTTTGGGTTGGGTTGGTGGGTTGCAATGTGGTTGGGTTTTTGGGTTGGGTTTGGGTTTGGGGGTTTGGGTTGGGTTTTTGGGTTTGGGGTGGTTTTGGGTTGGGTTGGTTGGTGTGGGTTGGCATGGGGTTTTTTGTAAATGGCATGAGGGTTTGGGGGTTGTAGGGGGCAATTTGTGTTGTTTGTTTGTTTTGGTTTGGGGTTTGGTTTGGTTTTGGTTTGGTTTGGGTTGGCCTTTTTGGCAATTTGGGGCACCGGGTTTTTGTTTTTTGGTTTTGGTTTTGGTTTGGTTGTTGGTTTGGTTTTGGTGGGGTTGGGTTTTGGTTTGCCTTTTGCAATCAGACTGAGTGGAGTAAAGTGCCGCACATGAGCCAATTTGCGCATAATGGTCCCCCTGCTAAGCCATTTCACAACAAGGACACATGACCTTAATTAAGGCCCATGGTTTTTTGTGGTTTTTTGTCTGCTTTGGGGTTTATTAATTGGCCATGGTTTTTTGTAACAAATTTCCAAAAGGAATAGGTTAGAGTGAATATGACAACGGTGCCCCCACCACACACAGACCCCCCACCACCAACCCCCCCAACCCCCGAACCCACCCACCACCCCACACGTCACGCACAAACGTACAAAGCCCCCCCAATCAACACAACCAGGAAACGCCCAAGAGAGTCAGCCTGGAGAGACCTGCAAACATGACCCAACCTCGCATCAAAGCTAATAAACAAGAACGGTACCTGGAGGATAATCGAGTCATACATTATCCCCGCCACCCACCACACCATCAACCCCAAACTACCAACCAACCACACCACACCACCAAAAAGCCCGACCGAAGGGGAGAACCCGAAACCCACCACTCAAATCTACAACAAGACCAACCCAATCACAATCAGGAACAGCCCCAAGAGAGTCCCTGAGACCCTGCAATCAACCCAACCCTGATAAACAAAGCTAACAACATAACGGCCCTGGAGGCTTGTCTCATTTGTCCCACAAACTCCCCCCCCCACCCACCCCCCCCACACCCCCCCACACACAAGCACCACCAACCACTTCACCACCAATACCACAAGAACACAGGACCAGCCCCAAAATAGTGCAGGTTATGTCAGTTTGCTCTTCCCTACCAATGCCCCCCACCCACCACCCCACCCCCCCCCCCCAGGAGCAACCCCCCCACCCCACCGCGACCCCCCAGAAAAAAACCCCCCCCACCCCACCCCCGTAAAAAACAAACAACCCACTTGAGACCCGACATCGACCCAACCTGCATCTGATCCATACCAGAAGGTCCTGGAGGCATCGTCTCTTTGCCCACCACCACCACCAACCATCACTAAGAAAATCACTCCCCACCACCAAAACACATCAGACCACCACAATACCGGTCAGAACGGAAAGCCCGAAAACCCCTTTGAGCCTGACTCAGCTCCCCAAGCTATTACTACCCCATGCCTTCGATGCTACATAACAGACGTCCTAGAGGTGCCTCTTCTCTTATGCCCCACCACCACACCCCCACCCCCACCCCAAATCACACGCCCACACCCCAACAACCCACACCACAATACAGGAAACGCCCCAATAAACCCACAGCTGAGCCCCTGCGAATCGACCACAAGCCAACTGCTCCAATAGCTAATAACATGCACCCTGGAGCATTGTCTCTTTGGCACACCCCCCCCCGCCCCCAAATCCCCAACCACACAACCGGCACAAATCACCACCACCAACGACAGCACCACACTACACAACACAGAGAAACCAGCCCCAAAATAGTGCGAAGGGTTTGTCACTGTTCTCACTTATCCTGGCCCCCCCCCCCCCCCCCGGAAACACACAACCCACTTGAATAGAAGTCAGCAACCCACCCGACATCGATCCTAATACAGACAGTCGTGATAGAGCATCGTCTCTTTGCGGCCGGGGCCAACCCATTATCTCCCCACCCACCACCCCCCCAACCCGCCACCCCATCCACGCCAAAAAACACCCCCCCCCCCCAACACCCCAACCCCCCCCATCACTCCCCAGCCACCCACACACAGACCAAACCACAATTACAGGGGACAGAGCCGTAAGAACCCACTTGAGACCTGACATCGACCCAAACCGGCGTCAAAGCTAATAACAGACGGTCCTGAGGACATGGTATCCTTTGTATTCCCACGCCCACCAACCTATCCCAACACACACCAACACCACCACAACACCGTAACAGCACACCAACATATGGGCTACGGTTTGATCAAAACAGTCCTATTTCCTAGGCCCCAACACCCCTAGTACACAAAGTAACAACCCACCTGAGACCAGCAATGGACCCAACCCCGCATCGAAGCTAATAATAGACAGCCCTGGAGGCAATGTCTCTTTGTCCCCCCCAACACCACCATCAACCCCCACCCACCACCAGCATCACCCCCCCTACCAACACCCACCACCACAACACAGGAACAGCCCCAAGAAACTCACCTGAGACCTGCAATCGACCCAACCCCGCATCAAAGCTAATAACAGACGGCCCAGGAGGCATGGTCTCTTTATCCCCCCACCCCCAGCATCACCCCCCACCACCAACACCCACCACCACAACACAGGAACAGCCCCAAGAAACCCACCTGAGACCTGCAATCGACCCAACCCCGCATCAAAGCTAATAACAGACGGCCCAGGAGGCATGGTCTCCCTGTTCCCACGCCATTGGAAGACTGGAGCTACTGCAAGGCTCTGTCGAGCAACAGCCAAGGGTTTTCCTGTTCCCACGCCACCACCATCACCCCCCACCACCAACACACACAACCACAATACAGGAACAGCCCCCAAAATAGGACTAGGTTTGATCAGATGTGCTCTTTCCTGCCCCCCATCCCCCCCTGTAAAAAATAAACCCACCTGAGACCTGCAATCGACCCAACCCTGCATCGAAGCTAATAACAGACGGCCCAGGAGGCATGGTCTCCCTGTTCCCACGCCATTGGAAGACCGGTGCTACTGCAAGGCTCTGTCGAGCAACAGCTGAAGGCGAGGAGGGGAACACGAAAAAGCGGCTCCCCTGTCGTTTGCCCTTGACGGAGGAGGGCGAGTCCAGGGAGTCCTTTTCCGAGGCAGGGGTGGCAGGGGGGCCTAGGGGGCCTAGGTCAGTGGGGGCGGTGAAGGAGGACCCGGTTGGGGATGCTCGACCGAACCAGGAGCCCTTGGGGGTCCCCGATATGGATCCCCTCTGCCCATCTGGGGTTCCGACAACTGCAAACAAATATTTTTGTTTTGGGGTATGGTTTGGTTTGTTTTGGTCTGGGTTGGGTTCCGACAACTGCAAACATTTTGGTTTGGGGTATGGTTTGGTTTGGGTTGGTCTGGGTTGGGTTCCGACAACTGCTAACATTCTGTTTTGGGGTATGGTTTGGTTTGGGTTGGTCTGGGTTGGGTTCCGACAACTGCTAACATATATTTGTGTTTTGGGGTATGGTTTGTTTTGTTTTGGTCTGGGTTGGGTTCCGACAACTGCAAATATTTGTTTGGGTGTAATGGTGGTGTATGGAGGTTGGCCTAGGATGGGTTCCAACACTGCAAACAAACTTGTATTTGGAATAATGGCACATGGTATATGTATACTTATTGTTTTGTTTTGTTTTGGGTTGGGTTGCGTGGCATGGTAGGGGTTGGCATGTAACTGGTAAATCAGCCTGGTTGTTTTGGACATGGCCTGGAACTAATTTGGTATGGTTTGGCATGGTTTGTTTTGTTTTGGGTTGGGGGGTTTGGGATCGGAAAGAAAGCATGGGGTTGGCCTAGTCATGGTCGGGTATGGTATTTGGTATTGGATGGAATGGGAGGTACGGTGATAGTACATGGTATGGGATACGGTCATGGTCTGGTCCCAGGTATGGTCTGGTTGTTTTGTGTTATGGGTGAATTGGTTATGGGTGGGTTTTGGGTTGACATAGTATGGTAGGTGTGATGGTAATGGTATGGTTTGTTTTGGGTTAGTTGTGGGTTGTGGTTTGGCATGGTAGGTTGGCATAGATAATGTATGGTAATGGTATGGTAATACGTACTGGTATTGTTTTTGTTTTTGGGTGTTTTTTGGGTTGGGTGAGCATGGTTTGGGTTGGCATTAGGTATGTATGGTATCAGTCTGTTTGTTTTGGGTTGAGTTGGCATGGGTGGGGTTGGGGCAGTATGTAATGGTTGGTATGGTTTGAGTATCGATGGTTGTTTGGGTTGTGAGTGCAGGGGTCACAGGGTTGGCATGTCATGGTATGGGGTATGGTTGGTTTGGCATGGTATTCGGTATGGGTTTGTTTGACTGGTTTAGTTTTTGTCAGTTTGGGGCATGGGTTGGAAGTCGCACGGTAGGAGTTGGCCTATAGATATGTATGGAATGGTTTGGTTTTGAGTCTGGTAGGTTTGTATTGGCACGGTTTTGGTCTGGTTTGGCATGGGTTGTTTTAGTATGGCATCGCATGGTTTGAGTTGGTATTAAGATTGGCGTTTGTGGTGCAATGGTATGTTTTGGAGTGGCTTTGGGTAGTGTTTGCGAACATAGTTGGGTGATGTTTTGGTATGGCATGGATTGGTATGGCATGGTTTGGTATGGCATGGATTGGTATGGCATGGTTTGGTATGTTTTGGTATTAGATGAGTTGGTATGGTTTGGTTTGGCATGGTTTGATTTGTTTGATTTTTGGCTGGCATGGTTTGGGTTGGCATGGGTAGGGTTGGCTTAGTATGGTATGGTATGGTTTGGTTTGGTTTGGTATGGTTTTGCATGGAATGGATTGGTTTAGTATGAAATGGCATGGTATGAGTTGGTATGGGTTGGTTTGGCATAGCTTGTTTTGGGTTGGCATGGTTTGGTTTGGTCGGCATGCATGACGTTGATTTGGCAATTGGTGGTGTATTGGTTTGATTAAAGTTGCTGGTCACTGTTGGGTGTTGGGTGGTTATGACATAGCTTTGTATTTAGACTTTTCTTTTCTTTTCTATTTGCCAATCGTCTACCTTTGCATATTTGTTATGGTTATTACATATTTATTGTTTTGTATTGCATTTTATTTAGAAAAATTTATTAATTTTATGATTTGCATTATTTTGTTTGTTTGTATCATGATTAATTTTTATTCTATAAATTTGCATTGTTTTTTTGTGTTTTACTTTGGGGTTTGTGATGGTTTGGCTATTGGCCTACTACTAGTAAAACAAGAGCATGAAGTTGGATAATAAGATCAGCTAGTTCCGGCTATCCCAGTACAAGCTTTTCCCGCCAACACCGACACCAAGACTATGTTCACCAACACTAAGCCTAACAAGTGCATTTGAAGCCTAGGAATAATCAGCACCTTCTGCAGTTCTGCATCTACGGGAATGCTCAGCGGGAGTTTGGAAGATGGACTAAACGACTGAGCTGGCGATACCAATCGTGTTGTTCCCTCACTTACGTCTGCACCTCACAATAGATGCGCTGTGTTTAATTTTAGCCTACGAAAAACAACTTCTACAGACGCAGCTCCACCTGGCTATGGACTAATCGCCAAACCCTAAAGCTAGAGCCTTTAAGAAGACGAAATATAATCAACTTTACCAGCGTCTGCCGTACAAGTATTTTTAGAGCCTAGCACCATGGCTGAGCTCAGGTAGCAGCCATAGAGCTGCTGCTAGCAGCCGAAAAGAAAAACCCAGCAAGAGAATAATACACATTGGCCTCAGAAAGTGCGTACGTGTTTGTGGGGGGGGGGACGGACAAAAACATAGCTCATAATCTTGGTTGTCCACCATTAGTCTAGCCCCTACTTCGTGTCTTTCACATCTCTATCTGCCATCTGCAACTCTCTCACTCTCGTCTTCCCTCCTCTTCCCAAGTATGGGCTTAGCCAATGCTTCAAAGAGAGAGAGAGTGTGTTGTGTGTGTGTGATGTGTGTGTGTTTGTGTGTGGTATGTGTGTGGTGCTGTGTGGGTATGCTGTGGACGGGGGGGGTTGGGGGGGAGGGCGTGGTTCGGAAAAATGTCCTGTTAGATGGGGAATATGGAGGGGAGGACTTGTAGTCTTGAGTGTTTGTGATGGTGTTTGATATGTGTGTTGGGGTATATAGGGTTGATGGGTAGGTGATTTGTGTGTGTGTGTGTGTGTGTATAATGTGTGTGTGATGGTGAATGGTGGGTGGGGTAAAGATACAGCACATGGAGACACTGCAACTCACCTGAGTCCTCCTCAAACGAAGTGGGCCTGCTATTGCCAGAGGCTTTCCGAGGCCATTTCTTTGCCCTACACAACGCGCATAAAGCAATATAAAGCCGGGGGAATTGTAGTATATGGATGGGATTAGGATGTGGGTATAGGTTTATTTGTTGGTATGGCCCCTACAACAGCGATGCACACGATTCATAATTTATGTATGATTCTTAATTGTTGTATTATTCTGTAATTCTTAGCGAGGGGGGGCAGGAATAAAGTAGGAGGCTGACCGCACGTTACGGAAGTTGGTTTATTGTTGACCCCCTGGGTGACCCCCCCCCCCCGAACCCCCCCACCCTCTTATGAGTACCCATAATCCAATTTACCCCCAAGAACAGTCTTACATAGTGAAAAGGGGGTTCCATGAGCACATCTTGGCAAGGGCTTATCTCAACTCATACGACCAAAAATTTAGAAAATAAATTATCAAGTTATGAACAAGTATATTTAGATTTTAAGTAATTTATGTACAAAACTTCTGGGTTACCGGAACAGTCGTCAACGCGCCCTAGAGAAGATCACGAAAACGATTAAGGCGTAATATTTATCTGTCTTTATTTACTTCAGTACAATCATCAATTATATGGCTTGATCTACTACAGGACAATTGAATATCTGGAGCCTGCATTTGGTCGACTCGGGTGGAGTGATGTGTGGTTTTGGGGTGGGGGGGTTGTGGGGTTGGTGGGAGATGGGAGGATCGGGGGGGGCATCGAGTGCTCGAGGACCACAGGCCTCGACAATGCTGAAGGAACTTCATCGTACCGATAGGGACCGAGATTCAGCATCGGTTTGCGCAAGCACGCGACCCTTTTTTATCCGCCCAACTGCCGCTCGTATCCAAGCTGACGGAGTCGTGAAAGTGCATGGGTGACGACATCACAGCCTGGCTATCCAGCCTGGAAGTGTACTTCCCGGAGATTTCACCATTAAACAAACACCCTGGTGTCGCACACTAACACGACTTCAGATTTTGTACTGGCTGGGACTCGATCAGAGACCTGTACTCGATTAGTGTACGTCACGCTCACACAAAATTCGCACGCACGCAAGAAACATTACACAGGTACAAAATAAATTGAGGAAACAACGTCGACCCCCCCCCAACCGGGAACCCCACCCCCACCCCTCAGTATCTCGAAGCCGCCGTGGTGAATATCGACCTAGATTTTGTTTGTTCGACTATTGCTCGCGTTCTCTATCCATATCGAACGTGGCGTACACAAATCTTTTTCCTTGCCCCCCCCCTCAGTATTCTGTGAGATTATTCACATTATGTATGTAGTAATCAAATTATGTATGTAGGAGTGCTATGTTATTATTAAATCGTGTGCGTGTGTGATCATTAATCGGGAGTCGGGAGGCTTATCCGGGAAAGTCTGGATAATTCTGATATAGTTATGTACTACCGCATAAGTTTCATGAATAAATTGTTTGCGTGCCCGCTGCATCCGTCGGGGTCAACAAACGCCCCCCCCACCCACCCCCACACCACCCCACCACACAAAAAACCCCCTCCCATTATTATCACACACTGGACTCAACTTCAAACAGACTCTCCAGATGCCGTGGGCTGTCCGCGTATGGATGTGAACCACAGCAGTAACCAACAACACCGGGCGTAGCTCGAGGGCTTTCCCATGGCCTTATATTTTCCCTGAAGCTTCATGAACATTGTGGGATGCCCACTACTATGCATCCGAGCTTGGTTCAGGCATCTGAAAAGGCTCCCCCCCTCACATATAACTGAACAACAAGTATGACCCCCCCCACCCCACCCCCCAACCAACCCTCCCCCTCTAACAACCATGCCCCAGAACAGTCCCCCCCCCTAACAACCACCCCCCCCCCCCATAAGCAACCATCCCCACCAACACCCCCCAAAAAAAGCCCCACAAACCACGGATCCCCCGACCCCCCCCCCCCCCCCCCAACCCCCCATGCTTTTATTTTAACCCACAACCTCAACTTCCTAAAAGCTCCCCCCCTCCCTCTCCGAGACACGACAAAACTTCAAAATACAACCCTATGAAAAGCTACTCTCAGATGCCGTGGGCTGTCCGCCGTGGAGTGCCCCACCGTAAACCGGGCTGGCACGAGGGCTTCCCATGGCTTTGCCCATCAGTTTCATTACTAACCATATGCATATGCGGTGCCTCGCGGCATCTCGTTTAGCTCGAGGCCCTGACGGGGGTATATGTATAATACCAAAAAGAGGGCAGCGTCCAGGCTCTGAGGCTTGGAAGCTGCTTGCACAAAGGCGTTGGATTCAGAGGCATCGTCAAATAGGTACGGCGGCGTAACACAGGCACTGGGTGATAGCTCCACCACCACGCGCCTGCCCCCAGTTTGCAACTGAGAAGTCGGGTGTGGGGGTGGTGTGAGGTGGGATGTGGGGATTGGGTGTCGTGGTGGGTGGTGGTTACATGGGGGGTGGGGGTGACGTGAGTATGAGGTGGTGGCGTGGTGTAGTATTGGAGAAGTGTGGTGTGTGCGTGTAGTGTGGTGTGTGTGTGCGCTGGTAGGAGGGGTGGGGGGGGGGGGTTGGAGGGGGGGATATTAAGTGTGATGTGGGTCCCCAAAATCCACTTGAGACCTGTCAATGTCCAATTGTTCGCCAGGGCTGGTTGGCACACGTCTAAGCCACAATACCCAACCACGCCAGTCCAAACACACCACACCGCCTCAGGCCAGCCGCACCAACCCGCCCCCACCAACGACACCGCCTCAGCCACCGCCAACAACACCACAACCGCCATTCACCCACACAGCCAACACACACCACCACCGACCTCAGCCCCAAAACACCAGCAACAACCAGCCAACACACCAAAGCTCCCAACTGCCAACAACACCACAACCACCTCACCCCCCAGCACCGCCAACACATACAAGAACCAGCGCTGGACACCCACTCATATTCACCACTGTGACCTCAATGTCCAATTCTTCATCATAGCTGGTTGGCAACACAACTAGCACTAAGTGGCAGGCCAATACCAGCACCAACAACAAAAAGAAACATCGCCGCAATCACCATCGCTAAACCACCACAGTCACCACTACCGATACCAAAAAAGCAAAAAACCACAAACCGCCTCCAACTCACAACCCTTTCAATCCACCACCAACAACGTCACAACCGATACCAACGCACCACGCCAACCTCACTAACCGCCGTTCTTAAACCCACCTACAACACACATCTCAACCAATACCGCAACCACCGCCAACATCATAACCGCCTCAACCACCTCCAATAACATCACAACCGCATCAACCACTGCTCACATCATCACAACCGCCCCAAACCTTCACACCTGTGACCTCAATGTCCAATTCTTCATCATAGCTGGTTAGCAACACAGCCAGCACTAAGTGGCAGGCCGATACCAGCACCAGCACCAAAAAGAAACATCGTCGCAATCACCATCAATGATACCGCCAATACCAATACCGCAACCACCTCCAACAACATCTCAACCGATACCGCAACCACCGCAAACAATATACCCGCCTTCCTCAACCACTACAAAACAACTTCACAACGATACCGCAAACCACAGCCAACACATCACTTAAACAGCTCAACCCCACACAACAACATCTACAACCGATACATGCAACCGGCAACACCATAACGGCCTCAACCACCACCAACAACATCACAACCGATACTGCAACCACGGCCAACACCATAACGGCCTCAACCACCACCAACAACATCACAACCGATACCGCAACCACCGCCAATACCAATACCGCAACCACCTCCAACAACATCACAACCGATACCGCAACCACCGCCAACATCATAACCGCCTCAACCACCAACAACAACATCACAACCGATACCGCAACCACGGCCAACACCATAACGGCCTCAACCACCTCCAACAACATCACAACCGATACCGCAACCACCGCCAACACCATAACCGCCTCAACCACCACCAACAACATCACAACCGATACCGCAACCACCGCCAACAACATAACCGCCTAAACCACCTCCAACAACATCACAACCGATACCGCAACCACCGCTAACATCATAACCGCCTCAACCACACAACAAAATCACAACCGGACCGCAACCACCGCCAACATCATAACCGCCTAGACCACCCCCTCAACAAATCACAACCGATACCGCAACCACCGCACCACACCATAAACGGCTCAACCACCTCCAAAACCCTCACAACCGATACCGCAACCACCGCCAACACCATAACGGCCTCAACCACCTCCAACAACATCACAACCGATACCGCAACCACCGCCAACATCATAACCGCCTAAACCACCTCCAACAACATCACAACCGATACCGCAACCACCGCCAACACCATAACGGCCTCAACCACCTCCAACAACATCACAACCGATACCGCAACCACCGCCAACACCATAACCGCCTCAACCACCTCCAACAACATCACAACCAATACCGCAACCACCGCCAACATCATAACCGCCTCAACCACCTCCAACAACATCACAAACGCCTCAACCACCGCCCACATCATCACAACCGCCCCAACCCTCCACACCTGTGACCTCAATATCCAATTCTTCATCATAGCTGGTCAGCAACACAGCCAGCAATAAGTGACAGGCCGATACCAGCACCAGCAAAGACGACTGGTGCATAGCCTCTTGAGCGACTAGACCCTGGCCAGGCTGCATGTTGGTGCTGGCTGCACCAGGTACCAAGTACTGCAACTGAGCATCGACAGAGCTGTAGTTGTAGCCAGGGCCCAGGTACCGTTGTGTTGTGCTATGCAAGGTGGTGGTCGGGGTGCGGTGTGGGTGTGGGTGGGAGTGGTGTGGGTTGTGGGTGTGGGTGAGGGTGTGGGTGAGGGTGTTGTGGGGGCGTGGGTGTGATGTGGGGAGTAGGGGTGTGGGTTTTGTTGTGGGGGGGTTGGGTGGTGAATGTGTGTGGGGTGGTGTTGGTGGGTTGGGGGGGGGGGTAGGGGGGGGGCGTATGTGGGTGTGTGGGGGATGATGGTGTGTGGGGGGGTGATTGCATGAACTGATGAAACGAAAGAGAAAGTGAACACGCATGTGCGTTAGATGCAAACGGTAAGGGGCGCCCATGCCACCTTGGTGTTGTGATTGATCTCAAGGGGTGTTGGGCGTGGGGGGGGGGGGTGGGGGTGCAATGAATTGCATGAAACAGAAAAGAAAGAAGTGAAAGATGTGGGCGTTAGAATTGCACCGAATTACACGCTGATTAAGTGAAAAGAAGCAAGTATAATTACAACACAACCAACTGGGCTTCTTTTTCCGATGCCTGTAGCAAGAGTAACTTGGGACCCAATCTTGGTCCAACTGAACCCAAGAGTAACTTGGGACCCAATCTTGGTCCAACTGAACCCAAGAGTAACTTGGGACCCCCCAATCTTGGTCCAACTGAACCCAACGCAACTTAACCCATCTCAGCCCATCTCCACTCCGGGATATGCATTATTGTCAGAACAGCTAGGCTACGGGAGCTATTTAGGACATCTAGATCTAGATGTCCTAAAGAGCTCCCGTAGCCTAGCTGTTCTGACACAAGCCCAACTCAACTGAATCACCCCAGCAGGCGGGGGACATCACAACTACTCTCGACCCCCCCCCCGCACCCCTCCCCAGCAGGTGGGGAAAGCACACGAACGAACTCGACCCACCCCACCAAACAGCCCAGGAGGGTGGGGGACATCCCCAAAATACAGCCCCCCCCCACCCCCCCCCCCCCCCCCCCCCCCGCACATACACCTCCTCATTTTTATTTTCAACGGCTCTCAATGAAGGCCTAACCTCGGAACGTCACCTGTTCTACTGGAAGCTGAGGAGGTGCCGATGAAACCTAAGGGTTCAAGGTCGACCGAGGCCTTCGTCACGCGCAAATGAACCCTGGCCTTCGTCCCCCAGCACATGCACATACATATCCATATTTTTATTTGCGTTTCCCTGGATGACGTACATACACATGTCAAAGCAGCACACATGTACACACGTACACACACATAAACACACATGTACACACATACACACATACACACACATGTACACACATACACACGTACACACACATGTACACACATACACACGTACACACACATGTACACATATACACACGTACACAAATATGTACACACACACGTACACACACATGTACACACATACACACATACAAACATGTACACACATACACACGTACACACACATGTACACACATACACACGTACACACACATGTACACACATACACGTACACACATGTACACACATACACACGTAAACACACACATGTACACACATACACACGTACACACACATACACATGTATACCCACATGCACACATGTACACACATACACATGTACTCACACATGCACACGCACACACGTACACACACATACACACCCACACAAACATGTACACACATCCACATGTAAGCACACACACACATGTACACACACATGTACACGCAGACACACGTATGTACGCACACATGTACACACATACACACATTGACACACCCACAGGTACACCACAAAACACGTCACCACACATGTGACAACAGTACACAGACACACACCGACAAGGCAGTACTTTTTTGGTGAAGACGGACAGGTGGCACGCAGCTTGACCAGATCAGCTTTGTGTGTAAAGGACTCAATCCAGAGCAGACAGTGGTTCCCCTGCTCGGTGGTGGACAGCGGTGGTGGAGTGGGTGGGTGAGTGGGTGGTGGTGATGGTGGTCTGTGTGTGTGGGTGGGTGTGTGGGTGGGTGGGTGGGTGGGTGGGGGGGGATGGTGATGGTGGTGGTGGTGGTGGCTGAAGATGGACAGGTTGGCACAGAGCTGCCAGGTCAGCTTTGTGTGCAAAGGACTCAATCCAGAGCAGACAGTGGTTCCCATGAGATGGTGGTGGACAGCGGTGGTGGAGTGGGTGGGTGAGTGGGTGGTGGTGATGGTGGTCTGTGTGTGTGTGTGTGGGGGGGGGGGGGGATGGTGATGGTGGTGGTGGTGGTGGCTGAAGATGGACAGGTTGGCACAGAGCTGCCAGGTCCGCTTTGTGTGCAAAGGACTCAATCCAGAGCGAGGACAGTGGTTCCCATGAGATGGTGGTGGACAGCGGTGGGGGAGTGGGTGGGTGAGTGGGTGTGGTGATGGTGGTCTGTGTGTGTGTGTGTGGGGGGGGGGGGATGGTGATGGTGGTGGTGGTGGTGGCTGAAGATGGACAGGTTGGCACAGAGCTGCCAGGTCAGCTTTGTGTGCAAAGGACTCAATCCAGAGCAGACAGTGGTTCCCATGAGATGGTGGTGGACAGCGGTGGTGGAGTGGGTGGGTGAATGGGTGATGGTGGTCTGTGTGTGTGTGTGTTTGTGTGTTGTGTGGTGTGTGTGTGTGGTGTGGGGGGGGGGGGGGGGGGGGGGGGGGGGGGGAGCTGGTGGACAGTTGTTGTGGAGAGGTGGGTGGGTGAGTGGTGGTGGTGGTGGTCTGTATGTGTGGGTATGTGGGTGGGTGGGAGATGGTGAACAGCGGTGGTGGAGCAGGTGGGTGAGTGGGTGGTGGTGGTGGTGGTGGGGTCTGTGTGTGTGTGGGGGGGTGTGTGTGTGGGGGGGGGGGGGGGGGGGGGATGCCATGCAGCGACGGAATGGCGATATGTCGTCGAAAAGAGAACAAAAACTGTGACCCACTTCATGAGGCAACAGTTGCGTTTGAAAAAGCGGAAGGGGATAGCTCCTGCCCCTGCCTCTTGGTTCCCATCGTCCATGGCAGACAGAGGGCTGTTCCCCCAGCCGGTGAGTGTGTGTGTATGGGGGGGTCTGGTGTGGTTGTGTGTGTGTGTGTGTGGGGGGGGGGGGGGGGGGGGGGGGGGGGGGGGGGGGGGGGGAATGCCATGCAGCAACAGAATGGCGACGCATCGTCGAAAAGAGAAAACAAATGTGCCCCACCTGTACATGAGGCAACAGTTGCGTTTGAAGAAGCGGAAGGGGATAGCTCCTGCCCCCGCCTCTTGGTTCCCTTCATCCATTGCAGGCAGAGGGCTGTTGCCCCAGCCGGTGAGCCCCACGTTCTGGTGAGACTCAATCAGCGCCTCCAGTTGCTGCTGCTTTTCCGAGGGAAGCTGCGTGTACATCACCCCACTCTCGAACAGCAGTGCGGGAAGTACTCGGTTCCAGGCACCCCCCTCCAGCTGGTGTAAAAGGCCGTCGCACAGTCGGTCGAGGAGTACGCGCGCGGTTGAGGTCAACTGGGAGTTCTTGAGCCTACCTGCGCGCACGTACACACATGTTGCATGAGTAGGAGCAAGCAGAGTGCGAGCAAGTGGGGGCAAGTGAGAGCGTGCAGTTGAGATCAACTGGGAGTTCTTGAGCCTACCTGCACACATGTACACACATGTTGCAAGAGTAGGAGCAAGGAGAATGGGAGCAAGTAAGAATGCGCGGTTGAGGTCAACTGGGAGTTCTTGAGCCTACCTGCGCGCAAATACACACATGTTGCATGAGTAGGAGCAAGCAGAGTGTGAGAAAGTGGGGGCAAGTGAGAGTGTGCAGTTGAGGTGAACTGGGAGTTCTTGAGCCTACCTGCACACACTGCCACACATTGCATGAGTAGGAGCAAGCAGAGTGGGAGCAAGTAAGTGGGAGCAAGCAAAAGCGCGCAGTTGAGGTCAATTGGGAGTTCTTGAGCCTACCTGCACGCGCGTAAACATTATTGGTAATTCATGGCTGCCTGCCAGTGCATGCACATACACATGTTGCAGGTACACATGTTGCAGGTACACATTTTGCAGGTACACATGTTGCAGGTACACATGTTGCAGGTACACATGTTGCAGGTACACATGTTGCAGGTACACATGTTGCAGGTACACGTGTTGCAGGTACACATGTTGCAGGTACACATGTTGCAGGTACACATGTTGCAGGCACACATGTTGCAGGAACACATGTTGCAGGTACACATGTTGCAGGCACACATGTTGCAGGTACACATGTTGCAGGTACACATGTTGCAGGTACACATGTTGCAGGTACACATGTTGCAGGTACACATGTTGCAGGTACACATGTTGCAGGTACACATGTTGCAGGTACACATTTTGCAGGTACACATTTTGCAGGTACACATGTTGCAGGTACACATGTTGCAGGTACACATGTTGCAGGTACACATGTTGCAGGTACACATGTTGCAGGTACACATGTTGCAGGCACACATGTTGCAGGTACACATGTTGCAGGTACACATGTTGCAGGAGTGGAGGAAGAAATCATCCAATGCTATACCATGATCACGACCGTCTATACCATACACATGTTGCATGTACGCAGACACATTATTACACATATTAGTATACACATATTATTACACATAATGTACATACACACATTACACATATTAGTATACACATATTATTACACATAATGCACATACACACATTACACATATTAGTATACACACATTATTACACATAATGCACAAACACACATTACACATAAACATATATTGAGTGGGAGCGTTAGTCATCCAATATTATCTCGTGTAATTTTTTGTTTTTTAGTTGTGGAAGAACTTTCACCCCAGGAGGTGGATCTCCTGGCACAAAACCAGCGACACGACGGATCCGGTTTAAATGGCGTTGCCACTCCTACAAAAGAGTAGGCGCACTTAGTTGTTTATAAGGAACGGAAATCTGATATCATATGATATCATGTCTACATCTGATATCATATGATGCCGGCAGTCCGACTGGGCGAAAGTTACCATTTATATACAATGTCATATGATGCAGTTTGCATGATATCATACGCTATCATACTCGCCTTTGGTCAACACCATATGGTATGCCGTTCCCGAGTTATTGAGCCTACCCTTGTGGTCACTCTCCGTGTGTAACCTTAACATGTGTAACCTTAATATTATTGAGCCACATTTAACCGTAACCAGCTTATCAAGTCGTAAGTGTTGGGCCATGTGTAACCTGAACATTATTGAGCCTACCCTTGTGGTCTCTCTCAGTGTGCAACCAAGAGTCCGAGGGTCCAGCGAGGAGAACCATGGACTGAGCTAAGTGGAGGACCAAGCCGGCTGCGGCGCCATCGGTGATGTGGCCGGGCAGGACGAGAGCTATGATGCAGAGCTGCATGTGGGCGAAGGAGACGACGAGTTCTGCTTGGCCTTGCGTATTCTGGTGCAGCCGCATCACCCGCGTCTGTGGGAAGGTGGGACGTGGGGGGAGTGAGTTGCAGGCGGAAATAGAGGATCAGATGGTGTGGTGTGGTGTGGTGTGGTGTGGTGTGGTGTGATGTGATGTGGTGTAGCCGCATCACCCGCGTCTGTGGGAAGGTGCGAAGGTGGAAAGTGGGGGGAGTGAGTTGCAGGCCAAAACATGAGGAAAGGATCGGGTGATGTGGTGTGATGTGATGTGGTGTAGACGCATCACCCACGTATGTGGGAAGGTGCAAAGGTGGGACATGGGGGGAGTGAGTGGCAGGCGGAGATGAAGGATCAGATGGGGTGATGTGGCCGAGCAGGACGAGAGCTATGATGCAGAGCTGCATGTGAGCAAAGGAGAGGACAGGTTCTGCTTGGCCTTGCGCATTCTGGTGTAGCCGCATCACCCGCGTCTGTGGGAAGGTGGGACGTGGGGGGGGGGGGGGGGGGGGAGAGTTTAAGGCAGAAATATGAGGAAAAGATGGGATGATGTGATGTGATGTGATGTGATGTGGTGTAGCCGCATCACCCGCGTCTGTGGGAAGGGGCGCAGGTGGAAAGTGGGGGGAGTGAGTTGTAAAAAGAGATTGACGATCGGATACGGTGATGTGGTCGAGTAGGACAATACGATGATGCAGAGCTGCATGTGGGCAAAGGAGACGACGAGTTCTGCTTGGCTTTGCGTATTCTGGTGTAGACGCATCACCCGCGTCTGTGGGAAGGTGGGAAGTGGGGGGATTGAGTTGCAGGCGGAAATATGAGGAAAGGATGGTGTGATGTGGTGTGGTGTGGTGTGGTGTGGTGTGGTGTGGTGTGATGTGGTGTGATGTGATGTGGTGTGGTGTGGTGTGGTGTGGTGTGGTGTGATGTGGTGTGATGTGGTGTGATGTGGTGTAGCCGCATCACCCGCATCTGTGGGAAGGTGGGAAGTCAAGCAAGAGAGTGAGTTAATTGGAGGCGGAGATAAGCTGAAAAAAGGGCAAAGTGAGGTTTACCCCCCACACACACCACCACCCCCCCTCCCCCCTCCCCCCTCCCCAACTCAACCCAACCCAACCCATTGCCAACCCATCATTCCCTCCGCACACACACGCCACACACACACCACCACCACCAATACCATTACCCCGTAACAAAAGGAGCCATCACATCAGCTGTCAGGCCAAGCCAACTCACCTTTTCCCCACATATACTGTCCAAGGCCCCCCTGACAGCCAAAGAGAGACCTTTGAAAGCGTTCACAGTTGGCCTGGACTGGCTGCCCAGCGCATACGTGTACAGAAGCTGCAAAGCAGGGCCCAAGAAGGATCAGTTGTGAACACACACAAGGGTACATGCGCAGGGCGCACATACTGACAGATGTATATGTGCATAGACAAAGGAGCACGTGCACAGGCATATGCATATGTACATAGATAAAGAAGCATTTGCACATACTGGCACATACATATGTATTTGTATATACTCACATAGAAGGATCCAAGAAGGATCAGTTGTGAACACACACAGGGGTACATGCGCACAGCGAACAAACTGGCAGATGCATATGTGCATAGACAAAGGAGCACAGACACAGGCATATGTAAACACTCGCATAGCAGGGTCCAACAATTGAACACGGATACGTTTGTGAACATGTGCTGGGTGCACATAATTACATTATATATGTATGTTTATATATATATATATATATATATATATATATATATATATATGAATATAGCATAGAATATACACACAATATAAAATAAATAGGTTTGGGCCGACACATAAACTTACAATATACGTTTATACGTATAAATACGCTAGTTTATCTCAAATCGACCTTATATACGTCGTATAAAACGTATAGTCTGTACTTCGAGAAGTACAGCACACGTCCCGGCACTTAACTTCCTTGGTTTTCATTCTATTTTTGATTTAGATAGCTCATTGGAAAGCTTTTGAGCTCCTCTATCACAATATGCAACACAAATTCACCGTTCGCATGCACCATTTTATAAACATTTGGCCTGAAGGTTGATCTAGATAGCCAGTATGGCACACATATCAGAGCGCCACCTAGCCCTCCTTTCCATAAGCTGTGCTCCTACGTGGGCTTGAAGGTGCAAGCCTAGTGCAATGTGGACATAAACAATATTGCAATACCGTTATGTACTTATATTATTATACACTTGTACAGTTATATAATAGATTAACTGGCATTTAATGGCTCCCTTAGATTGGCACTGCGCTTCTTGGTTGACGCGCTTTCTGGTCGTGATTTCTTTTATGAGATTTGGACAACCTAAACTTGCCAGATTATTTTCTGAGAGTTGATATGTGATGCCAATGAAATTAGCTACGGGGCAATACCTTTAAACCCATGTAAAAGTATTTTCTCAAGAAGAGCCTAATTGTTATATACGTTTTTATCGTTTATATGCATACGTTTATACATTTATACTTTTATACAGCTTATACAAATAAAAATATACATTTGCTTCCCAACCCTAAAAATAATATATACATTATATGCATTATATATGTGTGTGTGCATATGTGTGTGTGCATAGAAATGGTGCACAGACACAGGTATTTGTGTAAGCTCGTTTAGCAGGGTCCAACAAGGATCAGTTGTGAACATGTGCTGGGTGCACATAATGCCACACATACATAAAGACCAAGGTGCACATGCACAGGCATATGCATACACTCGCATAGCAGGGTTCAGCAAGTATCAGTTGTGAACATGTGCTGGGTGCACATAATGCCACACATACATAAAGACCAAGGTGCACATGCACAGGCATATGCATACACTCGCATAGCAGGGTTCAGCAAGGATCAGTTGTGAACATGTGCTGGGTGCACATAACGACAGGCGGGTAAATGGATAGACGGTGTAGAAATAGGAGATGCGTATGCACAGGTGTAGGCGTACATTTGCATGCCATAGAAAACAAAAGGAAGACACGTAGAAAAGAAACAGAAAGGGATACATGTGCGCGTGCATAGGCACAGATGTAGTCATACATGTTACCAGAGAAACAGAAGGAAGACAGGTAGCATAGAAACAGAAAGGGATACCTATGCACGTGCATAGGCGCTGGCACAGGCGCAGGCATACATTTGCATACCAGAGAGAACAAAAGAAAGACAGCTAGAAAAGAAACAGAAAGGGATACATATGTGCGTGCACAGGCACAGGTGTCGGCAATTGAAAATTGAAATTTGAAAATTCGAACATCCAAGTAAGTCACGCTGCCGGGGACAGTTGACCCTACTAAGGACGTGGTGTTATCGACACCGGTTTGTAAGCTCACCTTGCTCGAGTTGGCAACGAGGCTAGAACCAGTCACGTTTCATACGGTTGACGGCCACCGTGAGAACCGAAACGCTCCCGACGGGGTTCGAACCCGGCATCTCCTTCAATCAAGGTCGGATACTCTACCATTGAGCCACTCCGAGTCCGGATCGGGGATAGGTGTCGGCATACATTTGCATACCATAGAAAACAAAAGGAAGAAAGGTAGAAAAGAAACAGAAAGGGATACATGTGCTCGTGCACAGGCACAGGTGTCGGCATACTTTTGCATACCATAGAAAACAAAAGGAAGAAAGGTAGAAAAGAAACAGAAAGGGACACATATGCTCGTGCACAGGCACAGGTGTCGGCATACATTTGCATACCATAGAAAACAAAAGGAAGAAAGGTAGAAAAGAAACAGAAAAGGATACATATGCACATGCACAGGCACAGGTGTAGGTCAACATGTTGCCAGGGGCAGTGGCGCCCGTCTCGATCAGCAGTGGTCTGGCATGCCCTGCCTTTCAAATGAGAACTTCCTACTTATGCAGGACTTTCTCCGCCTTTCGCTCTGAGCCCTCATTGGGCGCTGTTTTGTGTACGGGGTCCCACTTTTTTGGGGTGAAAATTATTTAAAAAAATGTGCAGAGTACACACAGCGATGCACGCAGGCATCCTAACCCAACCCAACCCAACCCAACCCAACCCAACCCAACCCAACCCAACCCAAATGTGCAGGTTACACATAGCGATGCACGTAGGCACGCATAGTTGAAGGTGTGCGTGTACAGGGAGCACGGGTGGGACACAGGATGCAGGGGCACACGTACAAGTGTACTGCATGGTGAACCAGGTGTGCATGGTGACGTAGATGCACACGCACAGGTGTATTGCATTGTGACCCAATTGCACACGCACAGGTGTACCGCATGGTGACCAGGGTGCACACCCACACAGACAAACAGAAAGCAACAATGCATCCAGCTTGGTTCATACTTAAACAAATGCACACACACTGCTGTCTAGATAAGTGCAAAATATTGTGTATTAAGCTTACACTTCTGTCCTGCTCATCTTCACCACCACTGGCTCCATCCTGAGTGCTCACTATAAAAGCGACAGGGGCTGCTAAACCGGTCATGGTAGCAGCTCAGGCTGTGGGCCCACGCCACAGGGCACCTTTGGGAGTCAGCGCTCGCGATCTGCTACCCGGAGTCGCATTGATATACGCTAATAACTGCTGTCTACGACAGAAGTGCGAGTTTTTAGCTCAACCGAAGCTCGGCTGGCCAATTCAGAGCTTCTGGACCGTTACGAAGAATCTAATAGGCATTTGAGATCGCCTGGTTTCGACATTTTCGGTGGTAGCGAGCGAGTAAGAGGAAATGCCCAAGAGGATGGTCTGTTACATTACTGGATTCGTCATGTGCATGGCTGAGGCCGAACTGCTTGGGAGAAAGGAGGAAAGAAGTTGTATGGTGGCTTGGGTTGAGGTAAAGGGCAACTAGGAGGACGATGGTGACAAACGAAGGAAGAACGAGGATTCTTCTCCCACAAAAAAGGCCCCGAGCTGGTGTCGGACCGCAGGACAGATACAACGTGTCACACGTGCCAAGTCCTAGTGCAGTGCCAGACTGCCAGCAGGGTCAAGGGTTGTTCTGGGCGCTGCGTCTTGCGTCGCAGACGCAACGTCGAAGCGTCCGTTGTGTCCTGATGCGCAACGTGGGGAGGGTCCGTTACTCCGCAGACGCAGCTTCAGTGGGTTGGTTGCGTCGTAGGACGCAGGCTATGGGTCGGTTATGGGTCGGTTGCGGGTCGGTTGCGTCTCAGGACGCCGGCTATGAAATTTGTTGGTCTCAGGACGCAGATATGGGGGTCCTCCTGAACGACCCTAGCAGGGTCGTCCAAGGGTTCTCTACAAATTACGGTTGGAGCTGTCTGGATACGTAATAGCGTTCAAAATCTACCTCTTTAAGCCAAAAGCAATGTTCTGTATGTATTTATGTTACAGTCCAGGGGTAGGCCAAATAGGCTAAAGGGACTTGCCCAACCGTTAGGAAGAGCTTAAAAAGAGAAGGCACTGCTAAATGTCCTGTAAGCCCAAATCTATGTTAGCGACGTTTCAGACCCTCCCAAATCTGTGTTTGAGACGTGAAACGTAACGTGAGGAACTACCCTGTTTCCTTCGCAGGTTAAATAGATAGTTCAGGGTAGACCAGGGTAGACCAAAAGGGACTTGCCCACTAATGACGATACGAAACGCGCTCTTGATACGGTACAGGATTACCTCATCTCTTAGGATCGACTAACCCATGTCCAATTGCTGTTCACATGGAACCTTTCTCCACTTCAGTCTTCAAAGTTCTCATTTGAATATTTGCTACTACCACCAAGATCTGCACTAGGTAACGTTTCACTCAGGCTCACGCCTCAAGCTGCGCAACAATACGAAACGCACTGGTGAACTGAACCCCAAACAACCAGGGGCCCTGATTTCGTGCTACAGTGAAAAGGGTAAAGATCCTTACAATTAATCAACTTCTGCCAGGACAATTATCAGTACCCTCTCTGGCAGACCACGACGCAACAGACCTTTCCTTCTGGTCAACGGATGCGACGCAATGGACTCTTCGGCGGAGAGCGCAGCGGCCTGAACAACCCTGTTGTTTAAGTACTGATAACGCCTGGTGGGGCATGGTATTGAGGGAACCCGTCGTACGCGGGCAGATAACGGTTTACCAACTTACCACCTCAACTGGACAAGCTACCATCGTGGTTGACAACGACCTGCAACGATCAGGGTGACCGTAGGGGGGATAGAACCCCCGCCCCCGCTTCATTTCAGCGACTTGGTGTACCCTCTTGTTTATGTGTTATGCTGGGGGTTGTACCAGAACTCAGGGAGCAGAACCGAGGGGGGCCCTGTCCACGACACCTTGACTAGTAGTAAGTTGAATCCTATGCGTGGGAACCTCTGGGTAACGCCTCTTCGGAGCAACGTTATGTTATGCTGGGATTGTACCATTCAACCATCAGACCCAGATGGTCGAATTGTAACCCCCCAGCTTAATGTAATGAGTATTTCAGATTCCACGTTTAATTTCCAAATTCTACGTCTTATGAGCCAGAATCTACGTTACCAACGTACCAGTCTAACAGACTAGGACGTACCAGGATTACCCGTATGGTTACACTTGTAACCAACCCCATCGACGTTTTTGGCGAATTTCATCTTCCATACCGCACCATTTCTGCACAACCTAGGCTGAGCGTGTCCTCTACCCTCTCAGTTTTCTGCATGTCTAAGGCCAGGCTCGGTGGTCGCGCGAGACCGGCACTCAGGCCGGCCCCGCTTGGTGATCTATAACCGGGTTGCGACGTTCAGAAGGTGAAGTCATCGGACCGAGTTGAAAGGTTGGTTTGGGTAACCACATGGCATACTTGGGGGGTGCACTGAGTACACACACGTGGGCGGGGAGGTCTGAATATGCCTCATGGACACCATGTGTGCTTCTAATCTTGGTATGCCTAAATAGGGCTGCTTAGCTAGGTTAATCTGGCACATACTAGCAAGTGTGTGGCCCAGGGCACACACCTGGCAGCTCTACCTATCACGTATGTGTACTCCATGCATGCCCCAAACATGCCATGTGGCTACCCAAACAAAGCTTGCAACTTGGTCCGTTCACTTTCATTATTTAAAGCTATAGTCTAGTGGCGTGTGTGCAATGTCAATAGCCTATTTAGATTCCATTTGGGGCATGGGGAGAGAAGGCTCAACTTACAGAAGGATGGACATGCAACACGACATCAAATTACCGTACTTGTAAAAGGTTCTAACTGCAAAACATATCCAAGGGGGCGTATCCTTCTTTACATAGGATATACAAAATTAAATAGAAGTACGGATAATCCTGGTCCAGCCTAGACCCTTCCATCTGTCTGTTGAGAAATTCAGACGAGATCACGTGAAATATAACCGACCCTGAGTTTAACCTCCAGCCCAGGACCATCATCGCTCGTCAATTCGGGACCAACGCCGCTTTTTTGGAGTACCTGGCTGGCAGAAAAAACCAAAGCCGTTGAGTTCACAGCGCGTTGCTGGTTATAGAGCTGTTCCCCACTCGAAGCCCGAACATACCTATCATGGCCTATCCTTCGTCAATTGCGAGACAAATGTGAACAGCAGGGACCCCACTGCCATTCCTATACATGAGGGGCCCTGCCTCCTTTAGCACGAGCCCCTGTCCATGACCCAACATCAGACCATGCCAGGAACACCTTAGTCCTGCTATAAAACCGTCTTATATAGAGGACTCCTCCCACCTGAGCCCTCTTGGAGTGACGGAAGAAGAAGAAGCTGACCCCAGCGGACAGGGCTGACGCAAGGGCAGGAGTGAAATAATGAAATTGTCGCTCTATGCCGCCCCCGAGGGAGCAGTGATAAACTGCGCTTCTTCGAATCGCATTCGAATTCTCAATTCGCATACCGGGTTGCCTGTCTCAAGTTGCAGCGCAGCAGCACACAGACCTCAGCTGTCATGGGGCCCAACTCGCCCTCACACAAGCTACCCGGAGAGCGAGGCATCCCAGTGCTCGTCGAGCTACACGTCCAGACAGGATCGATCCACACGTACGCAGTCCCTCTCTTCCTCTGGTGCTAGCGGGACCGGGCGTCCCGACTTCAACAATTATAAACCACCTAGTAACCTCTCCAGACCAAGGTTTAATTCCAGGACGAAAAGCATATGGGATGAACAGGTCAGTGAGGCTAAGACATGGATGGAGCTGAAAGAGATCATGGACCAGGGTCCAGGGGGCTCTGCCCAAAGACTGAATCCTGCCCAGCTGGCAAAGCTCATGAAGCAGCTGAAGCTCATTGGGTCCCAACGCCAGCGGAAGTCGACCAAGTATGCTGACTCAGGGTGGCGAGAGTTTCTGAGCAAGGTGCAGAATGTGTGTGTGTGGGTAGGGGTGGGGTGGAGTAAAGACATCTGACAGGTCCTGTGAATTTGTGTATGAGTTTCTGAATAAGTTGCAGAATGTGTGTGTGGAGGGTGGGGTAGGGTGGGGTGGAGTAAAGACATCTGACAGGACCTGTGAATTTGTGTATGAGTTTCTGAATAAGTTGCAGAATGTGTGTGTGGAGGGTGGGGTAGGGTGGGGTGGAGTAAAGACACCTGGCATGACATGTGAGTGTGCATATGTGAGTGTGAGAGTTTATGAGTTAGGTGCAGAATGTGTGTGTGTGGGGTGGGGTGGGGTGGGGCGGGCTGGCATGACCTGTGTGTGTGCGTGTGAGTGTGAGAGTTTATGAGTAAGGTGCAGAATGTGTGTGGGGGGGATGGGGCGGGGCGGGCTGGCATGACATGTGAGTGTGTGCGTGTGAGAGAGAGTGTTTTTGAGTAAGGTGAAAAATGTGTGTGTGTGTGTGTATGTGTGGAGTGAAAGCACCTGGCATGACCTGTGCGTGTGAGGTGTGTGGTGTGTGGTGTGGTGTGTGGTAAGGGGGTAAAGGTACCCGACCAGACCTTTATGTATGTGTGTGTGGTGGTGGGGGGAGTAATTGTACCTGACCTGACCTGACCTGTGTGTGTGAGGGTGGGGGGTGGGGGGGGATTAATTGTACTTGATCTGACCTCTGTGTGTGTGTGGTGGTGAGGGGAGTAATTGTACCTGACCTGACCTGTGTGTGTGGTGGTGGTGGGAGTAAGTGTGCCTGACCTGACCTTTGTGTGTGTGGGTGGTGGTGGGGGGAGGTTTATCGTTCCTGACCTGACCTGTGTGGGTGTGTGGGTGGGGGGGGGAGGGAGGTAATTGTAACTGACCCGACCTGTGTGTGTGTGTGTGGTGGTGGTGGTGGTGGTGGGGGTAATTGTAAGTGACCTGACCTGTGAGTGTATGTGTGTGTGTGGTGGGGGGGGAGGGAGGTAATTGTAAGTGACCCAACCTGTGTGTGTGTGTTTGTGTGGTGGTGGTGGTGGTGGTGATGGTGGGGGTAATTGTAAGTGACCTGACTTGTGAGTGTATGTGTGTGTGTGGTGGTGGGGGAGGGAGTTAATTGTAATTGACCTGACCTGTGTGTGTGTGTGAGGGGGGTAATTGTAACTGACCTGACCTGTGGGTGTGTATGTGTGTGTGTGTGTGTGTGTGTGTGGGGGGGGGGTAATTATAACTGACCTGACCTGCGAGTGCGTGTGTGTGTTTGTGTGTGTGGGGGGTGGGGTGGAGTGGGGAGGGAGGGGGGGTAATTGTAACTGACCTGACCTGTGAGTGTGTGTGTTTGTGTGTGTGTGTGTGTTTGTGTGTGTGGGAGGGGGTAATTGTGAGTGACCTGTGAGTGCGAGTGTGTTTGTGTGTGTGTGTGTGTGTGGGTGGGTGTGTGGGTGGGTGGGTGTGTGGGTGGGTGGGGTGGGGGCAGTAAGTCCCTTTAATGTAACTGGCTACTCACTGAACTGTAACATACGTACATCTAGATTATGATTGTCGTGTGCAGGCCAGGGGCAGCCAAAACAAGAAAACACTAAACTGTAACATACGTACATACAGATTATGATTACCGTGTGCAGGCCAGGGGCAGCCAAAACATGAAAACCACTCACCTCTCACCTCTCCATCTTGCCTAGCTACTTACAACTTTAATTGGTGTGTGTGGGGTGGGGTGGGGGGTGGGGGGGTGGGGGAGTAGAAGAGTGTGGGTGGGTTGGTGGGTGGGGTAGAAGAGGGTGTGTGTTTGGTGGTGGTGGTGGTGGTGGGTAGAAGAGTGCGTGTGTGTGTGTGGATATGTGTGTGTGTGTGTGGGTGTGTGTGTGTGTGGGTGGGGGGGGGGCATCTTTGTGAAGGCCTATGCATTTGCATCTTGTCTGTTTTTGTTACCTTTTACTGTCTTCCTGTTGTTTGATCATCTAAGTATATTTATGTTACTGTCCGAAGTAGGCCAAATAAGCTTTACAGACTTGCCCAACTGTGACAGGAAGGGCTAAAGAGAAAAAGAATTGATGAACTGAACCCCAACAATTGTTCTACCGACGGAGGCATTCATTTATTATTTATTTTTATTTAGCTTATTTTATCTGTTCACAGTGGACTGACAACTAACTATGCCCCATCTTCGTCCACTAGGTTACCAGGTAGCAGCAGCTATACACAGTGAACTGCCTGACATCGCTCCCGGCACTGCTTCCGCCATGCTGTGGACCTTCAGGCTCTTTGAATTTCCCAGTGGACTGACAACTAACTATGCCCCATCTTCCCCCTCCCTCCATCAGCTAGCAGCAGCTAGACACAGTGAACTCTCTGACATCGCTCAAAAAGTCGGATCGCTTAATTTAAATATTTTTTCACAGTGGACTGACAACTAACTATGCCCCATCTTCCTCCACTGGGTTATCAGGTAGCAGCAGCTAGACACAGTGAACTCTCTGACATCGCTCAAAAAGTCGGATCGCATAATTTAAATTTATTTTCACAGTGGACTGACAACTAACTATGCCCCATCTTCCTCCTCTGGGTTATCAGGTAGCAGCAGCTATACACAGTGAACTCCCTAAAATCGCTCCCGGCACTGCTTCTGCTATGCTGTGGACCTTCGGGCGCTTGGAATTTCACCCTGGAGAAGTATGGGCTGGTGACATGGCTATGCATCTAGCGCCCCACTTGGATGGTGTGGACTCCATCAACTTTTGCCAGGTGGCGTGGGCATTTGCCAAAATTGGACACAAGCCAAATGCAGAGTGGTTAGCTCAATACTATGATGTGGCAATCTCACGCTTAGAAGATGGGGACGTAGCGCCTAAGGTGAGGTACAGAGTGGGGTACAGATTCAGGTACAGAGTGAGGTACAGAGTGAGGTGCAGAGTGGTTAACTCAATACTCTGATGCGGCATCTCACGCTTACAGGAAGGGAATGTATCGCCTCAGGTGAGGTGCTGAGTTAGGTGCAGAGTGAGGTGCAGAGTGAGGTACAGAGTGAGGCATTGAGGGAGGTAAAGAGTGAGGTACAGAGTGAGGCATTGAGGTAGGTAAAGAGTGAGGTACGGAGTGAGGCATTGAGGGAGGTACAGAGTGAGGTACAGAGTGAGGTATAAAGTGAGGCATTGAGGTAGGTAAAGAGTGAGGTACAGAGTGAGGCATTGAGTGAGGTAATGAGTGAGGTATAGAGTGAGGCATTGAGGTAGGTAAAGAGTGAGGTACAGAGTTAGGTATAGAGTGAGGCATGGAGGGAGGTAGCAAGTGAGGTACAGAGTGAGGCATTGAGTGAGGTAATGAGTGAGGTATAGAGTGAGGCATTGAGGTAGGTAAAGAGTGAGGTACAGAGTGAGGCATTGAGGGAGGTAGAGAGTGAGGTACAGAGTGAGGCATTGAGTGAGGTAATGAGTGAGGTATAGCGTGAGGCATTGAGGAAGGTAAAGAGTGAGGTACAGAGTGAGGCATTGAGGGAGGTACAGAGTGAGGTACAGAGTGAGGTACGGAGTGAGGCATTGAGGGAGGTAAAGAGTGAGGTATAGAGTGAGGCATTAAGGTATGTAAAGATTGAGGTACAGAGTGAGGCATTGAGGTAGGTAAAGAGTGAGGTACAGAGTGAGGTATAGAGTGAGGCATTGAGGTAGGTAAAGAGTGAGGTACAGAATGAGGTATAGAGTGAGGCATTGAGGTAGGTAAAGAGTGAGGTATAGAGTGAGGTATAGAGTGAGGTATGGAGTGAGGTACAGAGTGAGGTACAGAGTGAGGAACAGAGTGAGGTACAGAGTGAGGCAGTGAGTGAGGTACAGAGTGAGGTATAGAGTGAGGTATGGAGTGAGGTACAGAGTGAGGTGCAGAGTGAGGTACAGAGTGAGGTACAGAGTGAGGTACAGAGTGAGGTACAGAGTGAGGTAAAGAGTGAGGTGCAGAGTGATGTACAGAGTGAGGTACAGAGTGAGGTACAGGGTGAGGTGCAGAGTGAGGAACAGAACAAAGTGATGTATAGAGTGAGGTACAGAAAATTGTGCAGATTGAGGTACAGGGTGAGGTACTGGAAGAGGTACAAAGTGATGTACAGAGTGAGGTACCGGGTGAGGTGCCGAGTGAGGAACAAAGTGATGTACAGAGTGAGATGCAGAGTGAAGAACACTACAGAGTGAGGTACAGAGTGAGGTACAAGGTGATGTACATAGTGAGGTGCAAAGTGATATACAGAGTGAGGTACAGTGTGAGATGCAGAGTGGTTAGCTCGATACTCTGATGCGGTTAACTTGCGCTTAGAGGAAGGGAATGTAATGCCTCAGGGGAGCAGTTGAATCTTGCATGCATGCAGACACGTGAGCATGCTTAAGTCTATTTGTCTGTCTGTCTGTCTGCCTGCCTGTTTGTCTGTCTCTCTGTATCTCTCTGTCTATCTGTCTTTCTATATGTTTGTTTGTATAGTTTTTTTTTTTTTTTATTACTTGCCCACTCTTATATCCATCCATCAATCCATCCACCCCTCCCTCCCTTCCTCCATCTGTCCATCCATCCATCCATCCTTCCATCCATCCATCCATCCATCCATCCATCCATCCATCCATCCATCCATCCATCCACCCACCCACCCGCCCATCTCCACCCTGCTTTGGGCGTCATCAACTTGAATGGTGGACCCTGGTCTTGGGTTCACCCACCCACCCACCCATCCGCCCACCCATCCACGGCAGGGCATCTCCACCCTGCTTTTAGTGTTATCAACTTGGAAGGTGGACCCTGGTCCTGGATTCACCCACCAACCCATCCACCCACCCATCCACCCACCCATCCACCCACCCATCCACCACAGGGCATCTCCACCCTGCTTTGGGCGTCATCAACTTGGAAGGAGGACCCTGGTCCTGGGTTCACCCACCCACCCATCCACCCACCCATCCACCGCAGGGCATCTCCACCCTGCTTTGGGTGTTATCAACTTGGAAGGTGGACCCTGGTCCTGGATTCACCCACCCACCCATCCACCCACCCATCCACCCATCCACCCACCCATCCACCGCAGGGCATCTCCACCCTGCTTTGGGCGTCATCAACTTGGAAGGTGGACCCTGGTCCCGGATTCATGTCCGCCATGTACGTGGCCTCTAAAGCTTCCCTCCAAGAATGGGGACCTCAAGCCTTGGCCAATATGCTGTGGGCTCTAGCCAGCCTGAGGATTTACCCGGATACTGCGTGGTTAAACAGGTGCGCTTGGTATTGGATATCTGCTTGTTGCCCGAACAGGCGAATGAGAGGGGGAGGTTGTTGCGGTGTCCTAAGGGGAGTCTGCGTGCGGGCTCTAGCCAGCCTGAGGATTTACCCGGATACTGCGTGGTTAAACAGGTGCGCTTGGTATTGGATATCTGCTTGTTGCCCGCACAGGCGAATGAGAGGGGGAGGTTGTTGCGGTGTCCTAAGGAGAGTCTGCGTGCGGGCGCTACCCAACATGAAGATTTACCCGGATACTGAGTGGTTAAACAGGTGCGCTTGGCATCGGATATTAGCTTGTTGCCCGAACAGGCGAATGAGAAGGGGAGGTTGTTGGGGTGTCCTTGTGAGAGTCTGCGTGTGGGTGCTAGCCAACATGAAGATTTACCCGGATACTGCATTTTTAAACAGGTGCGCTTGGCATCGAATATTAGCTCGTTGCCCGCACAGGCGAATGAGAAGGGGAGGTTGTTGGGGTGTCCTTGTGAGAGTCTGCGTGTGGGTGCTAGCCGACATGAGGATTTACCCGAATACTGCGTGGTTACACAGGTGCGCTTGGCATTGGCCATATATTCATTGCCCGTGCAGGCAAATGAGAAGGGGAGGTTGTTGCGGTGTCCTTGGGAGAGTGTTGCCCCCCTGGCCAGCCTGAGGGTTGACCTGGATTCTGCGTGGTTAAACAGGTGCGCTTGACATTGGTTATATATTCATTGCCCCCACAGGCAAATGTGAAGGGGAGGATGTTGCGGTGTCCTTGGGTCAATATGCTGTGGGCTCTAGCCAGCCTGAGGATTTACCCGGATACTGCGTGGTTAAACAGTTGCGCTTGGCATTGGTCATATATTCATTGCCCCCACAAGCAAATGAGAAGGGGATGTTGTACCGGTGTCCTTGGGAGAGTCTGCGTGTGGGCGCTAGCCAACATGAAGATTGACCCGGATACTGCATGGTTGGGCAGGTGCGCTTGGCACTGGTTATGTGTTCATTGCCCGCACAGGCGAATGAGAAGGGGAGGTTGGTGCGTTGTCCTTGGGAAAGTCTGCGTGTGGGCGCTAACATGAGAATTGACCTGGATGCAATGTGGTTGGACAGGTGCGCTTGGCACTGGTCATTTATTCATTGCCCCCACATGCAAATGAGGAGGGGAGGTTGTTGGGTGCCCTTGAGAGAGTGTGCGTGTGGGCGCTAGCCAGCCTGAGGATTTACCCGGATACTGCGTGGTCAAACAGATGCGCTTGGCATTGGATATCTGCTCGTTGCCCGCACAGGCGAATGAAAAGGCAAAGTTGTTGTGGTGTCCTTGGGAGAGTCTGCGCACCTACCCGCCTGCACCTGTACTTACCCTTCCACCCCCCACCCACACTTTGCAGTGTCTTGCTGCAAGTGCTCAACTTGGTCAATGGAAAAGTGAAAGAGAGGGGCGCAACCGCTGTCCTACACTGCCTGCACCTGCACCTACCCCACCCACTGCACCCTTACCCCTCCACCCCCCACCCACACACTGCAGTGTCTTGCTGCAAGTGCTCAACTTGGTCAGTGGAAAAGTGAAAGAGAGGGGCGCAGCCGCTGTCCTACACTGCCTGCACCTGCACCTACCCCACCCACTGCACCCTTACCCCTCCACCCTCCACCCACACACTGCAGCGTCTTGCTGCAAGTGCTGGACGTGGCCAATGGAAAAGTGAAGGAGAGGAGCGCAACCACTGTCCTACACTGCCTGCACCTGCACCTACCCCACCCACTGCACCCTTACCCCTCCACCCTCCACCCACACACTGCAGCGTCTTGCTGCAGGTGCTGGACGTGGCCAATGGAAAAGTGAAGGAGAGGAGCGCAACCACTGTCCTACACTGCCTGCACCTGCACCTACCCCACCCACTCTACCCTTACCCCTCCACCCCCCACTTACACACTGCAGCGTCTTGCTGCAAGTGCTGGACGTGGCCAATGGAAAAGTGTAGGAGAGGGGCGCAACTGCAGTCCTACAACCGACTGATATCTCACACCAACCCCACCCACTCTACCCTTACCCCTACACCCCCACCCACTTACACACTGCAGTGTCTTGCTGCAAGTGCTTTACGTGGCCAATGGAAAAGTGGCGGAGAGGGGCGCAACTGCAGTCCTACAACCGACTGATATCTCACACCTACCCCACCCACTCTACCCTTACCCCTACCCCTACACTTCGGCTGCCCTGAACCACAAACATACCCTGCCCATCAGCACCGTCTTCAGCGTCTTGCTGCAAGTGCTCAACGTGGCCACAGAAAAAGTGACGGAGAGGGGCGCAACTGCAGTCGTACACCTACCCCACCCACTCTACCCTAACCCCTCCACCCTCCACCCACCCACTGCAGCGTCTTGCTGCAAGTGCTGGACGTGGCCAATGGAAAAGTGACGGAGAGGGGTGTAACTGCTGTCCTACACCTACCCCTCCCACTATACCCTAACCCCTCCACCCTCCACCCTCCACCCACCCACTGCAGCGTCTTGCTGCAAGTGCTGGACGTGGCCAATGGAAAAGTGACGGAGAGGGGCGCAACCGCTGCCCTACACTGCCTGCACCTGCACCTACCTCACCCACTCTACCCTAAACCCTCCACCCTCCACCCACCCACTGCAGCGTCTTGCTGCAAGTGCTGGACGTGGCCAATGGAAAAGTGACGGAGAGCGGCGCAACCGCTGCCCTACACTGCCTGCACCTGCACCTACCTCACCCACTCTACCCTAACCCCTCCACCCTCCACCCACACACTGCAGCGTCTTGCTGCAAGTGCTGGACGTGGCCAATGGAAAAGTGACGGAGAGGGGCGCAACTGCTGTCCTACAACCAACTGATATCTCACACATCACCTGGGCCATGGCTCGCTTCAGACTCGGGGACTCAGAGTTTCAAATTCCAGAGGGCCTCGTGGGCGCTCTGATATTGAGATCTGCAGAATGCGTGCAGCAATTCAAGTCTCAGGTAAGCCTCTTTATTATTAGTAGTATCAGTATTAGTATTAGTATTAGTACTATTAGTATTATTAGTATATCTCCATAGGTGCCTAAGTCAGACCCTGAGTGATACGGATGGATTGAGCCTATGCCCTCAAGTCCCAAAACAAAGATTTTTTGCTAATAAGTTGCCCAACCACATCAGTTCAACACACAAATACTCGAATTTGGTTCTTCTCAAATGGTGGGGACCAGGTCAAGTGAAACATGCTAATTTGTTACTATGGGGTTCCCTAAGTCGATACGAGTTTTACGTAGGAAGTGATACGGAGCCTATCGCGACCGAAACAAGCCATTTTAAAAGAACACTGGGTACAAATGTTGTGTAACGTCTTTCCCTACCAGTAGTTATTACGGCAGGTCTTGGACAGCAGTACACAGGCAGTACAGTTGAGTACGGACCCCCAAAACACTGATTATTTACATTTCGTGGGTGTCCTAAGTCTAGGTCTGAGTTGCGCAGCCTCAATTGAAACATTTTGGGCCTCGTTTTTGCTCTATCTCGAAATATAGTGTGCAGAACAACTTTTTCTTTTTTTTTGAAAATTCAAAATTCAAATATGTCATGAAAATAAATTCAGAAAGCATTTTTTTTAGTTGTCTTCAAACATCCACATCTGAACTCAGTTTTTGATTTGGGGGTAGATCATTGAAAACACACCCTAATCCTGAGCCATGGTGTGGTAGGCCACAGGGAGGTGAAATCTTGAGATGTACAGCTATTTCAGTAGATTCTGAGGCCAAGGCTGAAGCGCAGCCTCCGACCTTGTAATAGGGGTTCGATAAGCCTTTCGTCCCGAGGTACCTTTCTTCGGAATAGCTCGCGCGGCCTCGTATCTGACGCGATCTGGATTTGTATCACTAATTGTCGCACATCTGATGTACTGCCACCGGCCTGCCGAACAAGGCAGCTCGCGACCAGATGCGAACGCGCACGAAAAGTAGCTGCGCGCATAGCGGACACCGTCGCGAACAATATGAGCCTGACAGAATTCGATTCCGAGCAGTTTGGGCCATGTACGGCTCTGTATCACATTCTTGTATCGACTTAGGGCGTTTTCGGACTTAGGCACCTATGGAGATAATTATTATCATTATTATTATTATTATTATTATTATAATAATTATTATTATTATTATTAGAATTATTATTATTATTATTATTATTATTATGATTATTATATTATCAGGATCTCGATTACTATAATACAAATAGTACGAGGGGGGGGCAAGAATAAAGTTGGCTGACCGCATGTTCGGAAGTTGTTATTTTGACCCCTGGGGACCCCCCCCCCCCCCCCCCCCCCATGGGGAAGGCTAGGGCGCGGCCCGTCTCGAAAACCCGTGACTGAGGTCACTTATGCGCATCGATCGCATCAATCTAAACGCGCACATAATTGTTAATTGGACACCTTATGCATAAAATGGATTCAATTCTCCTATCGATCGCAAGTTTTCTCTCTGAACGTGTTGGGCCCTAGGGGGGCCTAAAAACAGACTTCGACAAGGAGCTCCACTGCGCGCTTCGAGGAGCTCCATGGCGCGCAATTATCTGCACGCGTCATAGCAAGTCATTATGATAGTTGCTAGCTGCTTGCCACTGCTAGGAGACGAAGATCCAGTACTTGGGAAAAGTACGAATCCCCTCTTGCGGTGGAATTCGTAGTGATGCGAGGCCTAATTTTGCGCTGCAACTATCCATTTGGCATATCTGGAGTAGGGTGGTTCACTGTAAGGACCTGTTTCGCCGAGTTCGCGGGCCAGGGGCGACCTTGTACCACAACTGCCAACCTTGGACCTGGGGGTGAGCCCATATGGCTGTGTTAAGATGCAAGTTTTGATCTCTTCATGCACTCATTGCATAAAATATGTGTTGATGTGGAGTTAGGAGGCTACCAACCAGCAATCTTTGCACGCAGATAGCAGTATCAGCCCTGGATTTGGAGTACTACTGGTAATTAAGCAAAAATCAGGCAGCAAGACGAGACAGTGTTTAGTGTTGACACCCCATGCGCCATGGAAGCCTCCGACTCGGTACCAAAGCTTATTCCCTCAAATGAAGATGCATGTTGCATATGTGGGGCAAAGCATTGCAGCCTGAAGAGGAAAGCCTTGGCAACGGGTCTTCTATCAATTCGGGTGGAGGAGGTGCTCTTGGACCCCAATGATTCAACAAGGGCAGAAGCTCTGAGGCAGAAACTAGCTCAGGGAGGATCGACTCATGTGTTCCTCTGCAAGAATGATCATGTTGCAAATGGCAAAGCCAAAACACAGGCTGCTTTGCAACATATGGCACAAGAGCAGAAACATGGCATGCAGACTCGAGGGGTTGTGGCGCAAATTAAGGAGGTGCCAGGGTGGTTGAGATGCAGAGCTGGACAACTTTTCCATGTCAGGTCAAAGGCAGAGAAGGCCGTGGTCCTCCAGACTATTGCACAAGAGGAAGCAAACACTGAAGCCATTTTGAGCGAGGAGGAGGGAGCTATGGTAACCAGACAACGCTACCAAGATAGGGGGCAGCCTACCAGCACTCAAGAGCCATGTATGGAGCCTGGTCCAAGTGCCACGCATGCCGTCAGCCAAAGTGCCAGCAGCAATGTAGTTCGTAACCTTTTCTCTGCCAGGTTTAGCGTGACAACATGGGAGCCATCATTTGGGTTTTCCCCGGAGCAACCAAACCTCGAGCTCTTTGAAAATGATGGGCAAGCAAAGAGACGTAACTTGCAATCCTCGCCGGAGGAAGGCATCATGCAAGAGGATGCCATCATGTCGGAGGGTGCTATCATGCCTGCCCAAGAAGTGTTCATTCCACAAGATACCCTCGCCAACCTTCCACGCAAGAATCACAAATACTGGGCCAGAGAAGAGCTTTTGAAGTGCTTGAAGTTACGGGGGACAAGCATCAGATCTTTGGAGGCCCAATTGAAGCGGTCGCGAGAAAGAGTGCACAAGCTGCAAGCAGCTGCTGTGGAGGGGGTTCAAAGAAGCAACAAACAGCAGGCTGAGGTTTCATGTTTGACTGGTCATCTATTGGTTGACCATGAGGACTACGTCCACAAGTCAAAGAACTGTGTCTCCCAATTACGAGCACAGTGTGGTGACGATGGTGAGCTGCCTGGGTTGCTAAGCTTGCGACACATATTGGATACAATCCATGAGTCTCCATCGCTTCGGTACTTGGCAGCGGCTCTTTCAAAGAGTGCTGACTCCCAAAATGTGCCCATTGTCGAGGCCTTATTGTATGACCAGGGGCTTCAAGTCAAGTTAGCCATGGCTGACCATCCCTTGGAGGCTTTGGTGCTGCGCATATTGGGCCACCAGCACCAAGCTTGGGATTCGCCCCACCTGACTAGGCCAGTTCGGTGCAACCGCATGGCAAACTTGCATTGGTTGCTACGGGAGGCCACACTACCAGCTCTCAACGGCCCAGTGTCCGAGTTAGCTAAGTGGGCCAACAACGACGTCAAGCAGAAGTGCTTGGGATTCACCACCCATCTGTTGTTCGTATTCATGGCGAACATAGAGGGTCACATGCAAAGCATGAAGAATCATCCCTCTGCAGCTAGATTGTTTGTGGAACGGGCCGCATCTACAGATGACCTTGAGACTGAGTTCAGTTTGGTGGTGAACGGTTGTGGATACAAGCCATCCATCGACATGATCATGGGGTTCTTGGAGCATGCAGATTTCCAATATATTCTACGCCGTCTAGCTGGCCAGCTAGGCATCGCCATGCCTAAAAGCAGCAAGGTACACTACTCCCACCATGAAGCTGCCAAGTTGAACGACATGGCATGGAATGATGGCGAGTTTGTAACTCAGCCCAGCGGCGAGGCGTTCGCCAAGTACTTGGCCTCTGCCAAGGACAAGGCGATGAACGTGCTAGGGATGAAGAGAGACCCCTCTGTCCGCTCTTATCATGTGAACAAGCGGTAGACAAATCGAGATCAGGCTGGTTAGTTTAGTATTATCCATCCACATGATAGGTCTGCGGTTAAAGCCCTTGTCAGGTCCCCAAATTTCAGACCTGCCGCTTTGGAAAAGGTAGAGAACTCCCCTCCTTGCTAGCGCGCTGAAGTCCAAGCTGCAGCGCAGTAGAGGTCTGCGAAACCAAAACCCATCCTAGTCACCATTCCCTAGTGCACACTTAAGGGTCCTTCAACCTCACTCCCCGTGGCGTTAGTATTTTCAATTTTCATGTGGGGGACTACCACAAGGAGTTTTTTTATTATTTGGCCCTAAAATCTATACCCTCACGTGGGCCTTATTTTAGTGATTTTATTGACAATAATACTGTCGCAGGTTTGATCGAAGCGTCGTGGATGCCGAAAACTGCACACAGGGCCTGTTATGTTCTATGCGTGCCATGTAGGGCCAGAAACCTTCTTCATAGCCCCAAAACCATGTTGAGACTCTATAGGGCCATTGTGATAATACCTTAGGGGAAATATATCATAAATATGCAATACAAAAGTTGCCAAAGATATGTCCAAGCCACCTTGAAGGCCACAACCTGCATTACAAGCCCAAATTGGGGCATTTTCTAGGCCATTTGGGCCTCCTACAGTTGGCAAAACGTTTTTTTTTCATATTTCCAATTTTGAGTCGAATTGTCGACCGAACTCAGTAAAAAAAAGGGGAAAAAAAGGGGGAAAAAAGTGGGCCCCTTTTTTCGTCCATGTTTGGGGGCCTAGATGAGGGTTTGGTCCACTCCTCTCGAAACTTTTCAGCATAGTCAGAGCTTGATATACATGTAAATATTCATCCTATATCAAATTTAGAGTCGAGAGCAGTGGATGTACCCTCCTCCCGGCCATCCCCGTATCAGGGGTTTGGCTGTGGTGCAGCCACCCCCATAGGCCCCCCCCCCCCTCTCCCCCTCTTTGAGACCTCATATCTAGACACCCAGACAGTATTACATAGTGAAATGGGGGCCCATGAGCATCATCTCGTCAAGGCCTTTCCAACCATATAACCAAAAGATACAAATATCAAGTTTGGGCAAAGTTATTTACATTTCAGTGTGTATCTCCTGGAAGGTACATCCAGCCTGGCGTCCAGCCTGGATGTACCTTCCAGGAGATCCACCTATTACACCCTGCGTGTAGCTTACTAACGACTGTAGATCCGCACTCCTTTCGTTGAGACATACTCATCGGTGTACCTCACGCTAAAAAAAAACACTGGCAAGGAAGTTACACGAGGTACAAATAAAATTGGGGAAATGGTCGGACCCCCCCCCCCCCCCCCCCTCGTATCTCGCCCGCCCGTGGGTGTATCGACATGGTTTTTTTTGTATCGACTATTGCTCGCGGTTCTCTATCCATATCGAACATGCGGTACGAAATCTTTTTCCTTGCCCCCCCCTCGGTGTAATGTATATACAAATTTAACTATATTGAATACTAATTAAATATTAAATATTATATAATTTATATTACAATGTAATAATAACTATTTATTATACATCTTATTATTATGATTACATATTACGATCTGCAGAATGCATGGAGCAATTCAAGTCTCAGGTAACCCTCATTATTTTATGATATTATAAAATATTACGATCTTCTCTATTTATAATTCACAAATCCACGCATATCCACGCTTTGAATTCATATATATATATACACACACACATCCTCACATACACACATTCTCCCCCCCCCCACACACCCCCACACACCCCCCCCCCCCCCCACACACAGACTCTCTCAAACACACACACACTCATCACCCGCCTCCAGGAGCTGTGCAATACCTTGTGGGCTCTCGTGTCACTGGGACAACCGCACACACACACACACACACACACACACACACACACACACGCACACACAGTCTCTCTCACACACACACACACATCACCCGCCTCCAGGAGCTGTGCAATACCTTGTGGGCTCTCGTGTCACTGGGACAACCGCACACACACACACACACACACACACACACACGCACACACACACACACACACACACACACAGTCTCACACAGTCTCACACACACACACACACACACACACATCACCCGCCTCCAGGAGCTGTGCAATACCTTGTGGGCTCTCGTGTCACTGGGACAAACCGCACACACACACACACACACACACACCACACACACACATCACCCGCCTCCAGGAGCTGTGCAATACCTTGTGGGCTCTCGTGTCACTGGGACAACCGCACACACACACACACACACACACGCACACACACAGTCTCTCTCACACACACACACACATCACCCGCCTCCAGGAGCTGTGCAATACCTTGTGGGCTCTCGTGTCACTGGGGCAATCACTGCCCCCGGAGTGGCTCACCACTTGGGAGTTGGCTGCTACAGTGCAGCTATCTCACTTCAACGCCCAAGAGCTAAGCAATGCCATGTGGACTCTGGCTGTCGTGGGGCACAAACCAGGCCTCAAATTCTCAAAGCCCTTCTTCTCCAAGTGCATGGTCAAGCTAACGTACTTCAACGCTCAGGTGCGTTATTACCCACACCACACCATACAAAAGCCAAACCACCCTCACCAACTTCAACGCCCAAGAGCTAAGCAATGCCATGTGGACTCTGGCTATCGTGGGCCACAAACCAGGCCTCAAATTCCCAAAGCCCTTCTTCTTCAAGTGTATGGGCAAGCTAACGTACTTCAATGCTCAGGTACGTTATGGCCCACACCAAAGGCAACCCACCCACACACACCAAACTCAAACCCACACACACCAAACACAAACCCACCAACATCAAATCCAAACCCACCACCACCAACCCACCAACACCAACCCACCAACTCCAACCCACAAACACCAACTCTAACCCACCAAACCCAAGTCCAAGGCCCTTCTTCTCCAAGTGCATGGGAAAGCTAACGTACTTCGACGCACAGGTACGTTATTACCCACACCAAAGGCAACCCACCCACACCAAAGACAAACCCACCCACACCAAGCACAAACTCACCGACATCAAATCCAAACCCACCAACACCAGCCCACCAACACTAACTCACCGACACCAACCCACCAAAACCCAACTCCCCAACCAACCATAATACCTCTTATTTCTGAGACAACAATTTTCCTCTGCTCCGCAGAATTGCATAACTTGTTATGGTCGTAAGGACGACTTAGCCCCCACACCCCACCCCAAAAAAAGGGGCTGAGGCTAGGTTCCAAAATGTATCAGCGTCCTCATTGAATGTATCTCTTGATTGGAAATTTCCAATTTCCAATTTCCATTTTTTTTACATTTATGATAAAAAAATGATCAAACTTATCAAATTTATCAAACTTATAAATGTATCAAATTATCAACAATTTAGCAAATTTAGCGAACTTGTACATTTATCAAATTATCAGGGGGGGGGGGGGGGGGGCAACTTCTAACCAAAATGACCCCATCGTCCAACTTTGTAGATATCATAGAGAGGATGAAGAATCCGGTTTTATTTCTTGATTTGGCCATGTAGAAAAAAAGTAACGGTCCTCCTAAGTTTGGGGCCGCGGGGGGGGGGGGGGGGGGGGGGGGCTCAAGGAAAAAATCCGACATTTTCAAAAAATTAGGTACTTTCCAGGCACTTTTTTTCTAGCCCTTTGAATGACATGGGAGTGTAACTAGGGTGTTCCTCTACTAAATACCAGTCAAAAATGCTATTGGGGGAGAGACCCACCACATATTTTGCGCACGGCACATGGGGGGGGGGGGGGGGGGGGGGGTCCAGGGTCTCTATCTCTCTCTCTATCTCTCTCTCTCTCTCTCTCTCTCCACACACAACGCCCTAACCAACACGTGTACAACGACTTACAGAGCAGACCTCATTCTTCTTCTTCCCTTCCCGTCACTGTGCGTCTGTTTTCGTTCTGGTGACTAGTGCTAGTTGATGTTATTCGATGGACCCACAATCAAAGGGCACTACCTGCGACAAGTGCGGTAAACAATTGCTTAGCAGCGACCACGGAAACTTAGAGCGCCTTCAGAATTATCTTGCGTGCATGGCTGATTATTTAATGCCTGATTGAAGCTTGGATTAAAGGCCTGATTATTGAATAATATTGAAGGTGGGCACATTAGGGGCCAAGGAACCCTGACCCACAACCCCCACCAAACAATGTAACATTGATGATGATGATTTTCTATGTTTCAAACATTCCCAATGGTCTCTAGATCAACTTCAATGGATAGGCCTTTGAAAACCCTTTAAAATGAGCTTAATTAGGCACCATTCCAAGTGGTGGCTGAGATAGTGACTGTGCAGTGGGTTCCGGAGCCGGGGGGGGGGGGGGGGGGGGGGGGGGGGGGGGGGGGGGGGGTCTGCGGAAGGGTGCCTCAGCACTTTTTGGGGATGGGGTCTTTCACTTTTTTTTTGCCCCCCCCTTGCAAATTATCATCAAATTATCAAATTTATCAAACTTATAAACCTATCAAATGTATCAGCTTTATCAACAGCAATTTCTCCTCAGCTCCGCAGGATTGGTCCAACTTGTTATGGGCGTTAGGACGGCTTTAACCTCCGACAAAGCAAAGTGGGCTGGGTCTAGGTTCAAAAATGTATCTGCGTCCTCATTGAATTTATCTCTTGATTGCAAATTATCAACAGCAATTTCTCAAAATGTTCACACACAAAAAATCTCCTCTGCTCCACAGGATTGTTCCACATTGTTATGGGCGCTAGGACGGCTCAGAATGAAACCCCCACCCAGGTGGGCTGATGCTATGTTCGAGGAGTCCTTCACCCAGATACCGTACTTCAATACCGAACACTTCGCAAATTTCCTGTGGGGCTGGTCACGTATGGACTACTGTCCACCTCAGGTACGGTACGACAACATCTGGATGACAGTGATTTGCTTGCTTGCTTGCTTGCTTGCTTGCTTGCTTGCTTGCTTGCTTGCACAAGATTCCCTACCCACACTCACACGCCCACCCACACCCATCCACACCCACACACCGACACACACCAATCCACACCCACACACCAACAACTCAAATGACCAACCCATGGGCCAAACATGCATTACTGGATATTTCTAACTAAGCTGTAGCCCATGGCTGGTTTGGTTTGATCAAGGGGACCCTGTCCAACCCTAATGGGCCAAACATGCTTGGGGGGGGGGGGAGGTGTGAGGTTTCGATTCATGCAGTCGAGAATTGAAACATCCATTTTTTAGAATTATCGCGCCCATTGCAGGTTTGGTTTCATCGCTTTTTCTACGAGTCACACCCACGACTCCCCCCCTATCCCCCCCCCCCCCCCCCCCCCACACACACCACCCCTCCATCCCCACTCAACATTTCAGAATCATCTTGCCTGTTGCAGGTTTGGCTTAATCGCTTCTTCTACTGGTCACACCCACGACTGCCCCTCCACTCTCCCCCCATCCCCCCCTATCCCCCCCCCCCCACACACACACACACCACCCCTCCATCCCCACTCAACATTTCAGAATCATCTTGCCTGTTGCAGGTTTGGCTTAATCACTTCTTCTACTGGTCACACCCACGACTGCCCCTCCACTCCTCCCTCCCCCCCCCATTCCCCCCCTGTCTCTTCCCCCCCCCCCCCCCCCACCCACACCCATCCACCCCTCTCATCCCACTCAACATCTCCGAACATCGTGCCGTTGCAGGTTTGGCTTATCGCTTTCTTCTAACGAGTCGACCCCCGACTACTGGCCCCTCCCCCCCCCCCCCCCTCCTCCCCTCCCCCCCCCTCCCCCCCCCCCCCCCCCCCTCCACCCACTCCCCCCCACACACACCCCCAACCGCTCCTCCCCCCCCCCCCCCCCCCCCCCACTCCCTCCACTCCCACCCCCCCCCCCCACCCAAATACCCACCGACCACAACCTGACCACCCCATCCTCCCCCCCCCCCACCACCACCACCACTACCTTCCCCCCCCCCCCCCTTCCCCCCCACCCCACACACAGACACCATCCCACCAACACGTCCTCCCACCCCGCTTCCCCCCCCACCCCACCAGCGCAACGCACACCCCCCGCCCACTCCCCACCCAGTCCCTCCCCCACCCCCACACCCCTCCTCCCCCCCACCCCACCACTCCCCACCACTCCACCCCCACTCAACATTTCAGAATTATCTTGCCCGTTGCAGGTTAAGCTTAATCGCTTCTTCTACTGGTCACACCCACGACTGCCCCTCCGATCCCCCCCCATCCCCCCCCCCACCACCACCACCATCACCACACACACACACCACCCCTCCACCCCCACTCAACATTTCAGAATTATCTTGCCCGTTGCAGGTTTGGCTTAATCGCTTCTTCTACGAGTCGCACCCATGACTGCCTGACTTCAGCGCACCACCACCACCTACAACAACAACAACAACAACAACAACAACAATCCACACCCTCAATCCGCCCAGGTTTGGCTAGATCCCTTCTTCTACAAGTCGCACCCACGGCCGCCTGCCTTCAGCGCACCACCACCACCAATAACAACAACAACAATCCACACCCTCAACCTGCTCGGGTTTGGCTTCATCGCTTCTTCTACGAGTCTCACCCACGACTGCCTGACTTCAGTGCACCATCACCACCACCACCAACAACAACAACAACAACAATCCACACCCTCAATCCGCTCGGGTTTGGCTTCATAGCTTCTTCTACAAGTCGCACCCACGACTGCCTGACTTCAGCGCACCACCACCACCACCTAAAACAACAACAACAACAACAACAACAACAACAACAACAACAATCCACACCCACAATCCGCCCAGGTTTGGCTAGATCGCTTCTTCTACAAGTCGCACCCACGACCGCCTGCCTTCAGCGCACCACCACCACCAACAACAACAACAACAATCCACACCCTCAACCTGCTCGGGTTTGGCTTCATCGCTTCTTCTACGAGTCTCACCCACGACTGCCTGACTTCAGTGCACCATCACCACCACCACCACCACCAACAACAACAACAATCCACACCCTCAATCCGCTCGGGTTTGGCTTCATAGCTTCTTCTACAAGTCGCACCCACGACTGCCTGACTTCAGCGCACCACCACCACCACCTAAAACAACAACAACAACAACAACAACAACAACAATCCACACCCACAATCCGCCCAGGTTTGGCTAGATCGCTTCTTCTACAAGTCGCACCCACGACCGCCTGCCTTCAGCGCACCACTACCACCAACAACAACAACAACAATCCACACCCTCAACCTGCTCGGGTTTGGCTTCATCGCTTCTTCTACGAGTCTCACCCACGACTGCCTGACTTCAGTGCACCATCACCACCAACAACAACAACAACAACAACAACAACAACAACAATCCACACCCTCAATCCGCTCGGGTTTGGCTTCATAGCTTCTTCTACGAGTCGCACCAACGACTGCCTGACTTCAGCGCACCACCACCACCAACAACAACAACAACAATGCACACCCTCAATCCGCTCGGGTTTGGCTTCATCGCTACTTCTACGAGTCGCACCCACGACCGCCTGCCTTCAGCGCACCACCACCACCAACAACAACAACAACAACAATCCACACCCTCAATCCGCCCAGGTTTGGCTAGATCGCTTCTTCTACAAGTCGCACCCACGACCGCCTGCCTTCAGCGCACCACCACCACCAACAACAACACCAATCCACACACTCAATCCGCTCGGGTTTGGCTTCATCGCTTCTTCTACGAGTCGCACCCACGACTGCCTGACTTCAGTGCACCACCACCACCAACAACAACAACAACAACAACAACAATCCACACCCTCAATCCGCTCGGGTTTGGCTTCTCGTTTCTTCTACAAGTCGCACCCACGACCGCCTGCCTTCAGCGCACCACCAGCACCAACAACAACAACAATCCACACCCTCAATCCGCCCAGGTTTGGCTAGATCGCTTCTTCTACGAGTCTCACCCACGACTGCCTGACTTCAACGCACCACCACCAACAACAACATTCCACACCCACAATCTGCCCAGGTTTGGCTTGATCGCTTCTTCTATGAGTCTCACCCACGACTGCCTGACTTCAGCGCAAGGGAGCTGTCATCCCTCGCTTTCTCCCTAGCCACGACACTGGAAATCCGGCCGCCACAACCGTGGATGAACCAATTTTTGGTGGCCACATATACGCAGATGTCAGAGTTTTCACCCAAGGTGAATTTGAATTTGGATTTTGTGTGTGGGGGGCGGGGGGGGGAGGAGGGGATGGCGGGGGGGGGGGGGGGGGGGGGGGGGGGGAGTTTTTGGTGGCCACATATATGCAGATGTCGAAGTTTTCTCTCAAGGTGAATTTTGAATTTTGTGTGTGTGTGGTGGTGGGGGGGGGGTGGATTAGTTTTTGGTGTCCACATATACGCAAATGTCGGAGTTTCCACCCAATGTAAATTTCGGGTTTGGGTTTTTCGCCCTAGGTGATAACCTGTTTTGTCTGGGGACCTTCAGTATGTGTCAGGGTGTGTGTGTAGGTTGGGTGGGGGTTGGGGGGGGGGCAGAATGGTAGATTTTGGTGAGATGGGATGAGGTTATATATGTATGTCAGTATGTGTGACAATTGTGGGTAAGGGGGTGGGGGGCATGATAGCAGTCATACAGTAAGGGCATGTAGGCGGGTGGTGTGTGTGTGTGGTGGGGGGCATGATAGCAGTCATACAGTAAGGGCATGTGGGCGGGTGGTGTGTGGGTGGGGTGGGGGGCATGATAGCAGTCATACAGTAAGGGCATGTGGGCGGGTGGTGTGTGGGTGGTGGTGTGTGGGTGGGGTGGGGGGCCTGATAGCAGTCATACAGTAAGGGCATGTGGGCGGGTGGTGTGTGGGTGGTGGTGTGTGGGTGGGGTGGGGGGCATGATAGCAGACATACAGTAAGGGCATGTGTGTGCGGTGTGTGGGTGGTGGTGTGTGGGTGGGGTGGGGGGCATGATAGCAGTCATACAGTAAGGGCATGTGGGCGGGTGGTGTGTGGGTGGTGGTGTGTGGGTGGTGGTGGTGTGTGGGTGGGGTGGGGGGCATGATAGCAGACATACAGTAAGGGCATGTTTGTGTGGTGTGGGTGGGTGGTGGGTGGGTGGTGGTGGGGGGGGGGGCATGATAGCAGACATACAGTAAGGGCATGTTTGTGTGGTGTGTGTGGGTGGGGGTGGGGGTGGGGGTGGGGGTGGGGGGGGCATGATATCAGTCATACAGTAAGGACATGTGGGTGGGGGTGGGGGGGGCATGATATCAGTCATACAGTAAGGACATGTGGGTGGGGGTGGGGGGGGGCATGATATCAGTCATACAGTAAGGACATGTGGGTGGGGGTGGGGGGGGGCATGATATCAGTCATACAGTAAGGACATGTGGGTGGGGGTGGGGGGGGGCATGATATCAGTCATACAGTAAGGACATGTGGGTGGGGGGGGTGGGGGGGGGCATGATATCAGTCATACAGTAAGGACATGTGGGTGGGGGGGGGGGGGGGGGGGCATGATATCAGTCATACAGTAAGGACATGTGGGTGGGGGTGGGGGGGGGCATGATATCAGTCATACAGTAAGGACATGTGGGTGGGGGTGGGGGGGGGGCATGATATCAGTCATACAGTAAGGACATGTGGGTGGGATTTGTCTTTCAATGAAAGATGCACATACATATTGAGCTTTGAACACCCTCTGGGCTCCAAATAGACAAACAAACAAACAAAACAAACATATGCTTTTCATTTCCGTTGCAAAACAGTAACCTTCCCCCGTGCAAGCAAACTGGAGGGATCTTTCAATCTCACCCCCCGTGGCAAGGCGTAATAATTCTCAATTTTACGATGCAAAATAGTGTTTAGCAAGTGTATCACGCTGCGTAGCGGCCGTACAATTCTACCCCAACTGTGTATGGACGCTTTAGACAAACCCACATACAAACAGACATACAAACAGACATACAAACAGGCATACAAACAGACACACAAACAAACAGGCAAACAAACAGGCATATAAACACACAGATTAACAAACCGTTGCTGCTCATTTCAAACGCAAAACAGGGTTTAGCAAGTGTTTTACGCTGCCTAGTGGTTCTACAATTCTACCCCAACAGTGCTTGGGCGCTTAAGACACACAAACAGGCAAACAAGCAGACGCACAAACAGGCATACAAACAAACAGACACACAAACAGGCAAACAAACAGGCATATAAATAAACAGACTAACAAACCGTTGCTGTTCATTTCCAATGCAAAACAGGGTTTAGCAAGTGTACTACGCTGCCTAGTGGTTCTACAATTCTACCCCAACAGTGCTTGGGTCTCCGCCATGTCAAAAGCTGTTGATGCTCGGGCAAGAAGCATGACAGAAGGAGAGGCAGCCCTTTTGGACGACTGCTACCAGCAGCTAGGCCAATCGCTTCCCTTGGGACTGGAGAATAGGCTGAAGGTCGGAAAGGCAGCTAGGGCAAGCGCGTCCCTTGGGACTGGAGAAAAGGCTGAAGGACAGCTAGGCCAAGCTCCTCCATTGAGACTGGATAATAGGCTAAAGGTCGGAAAGGCAGCTAGGGCAAGCGCGTCCCTTGGGACTGGAGAAAAGGCTGAAGGACAGCTAGGCCAAGCTCCTCCATTGAAACTGGAGAATAGGCTGAAGGTCGGAAAAGCAGCTAGGGCAAGCGCGTCCCTTGGGACTGGAGAAAAGAATGAAGGACAGCTAGGGCAAGCGCCTCCCTTGGGACTGGAGAATAGGCTGAAGGTCGGAAAGGCAGCTAGGGCAAGCGCGTCCCTTGGGACTGGAGAATAGACCGAAGGACAGCTAGGTCCATCGCCTCCCTGGGACTGGATAATAGACTGAAAGACGGAAAGGTTGCTTCTAATGACTCACAAGCATGTAGCTAGTCATTTAGTTACATAAGTGTTACAAGGTTCTCTACGCCGGCAATTAGGTGTCAAACCGTCTGCAGAATAAAACACTCCCCCCCGTGCGATGGCCACGGAAACCAGGGAGTGTGACAGACCGTCTGCAATCATGACATGTCAAACCGTCTGCAGAATAATTCGGTGACAGACCGTCTGCAGTCATGTTATGTCAAACCGTCTGCAGAATAAAGTATTCCCCCCATGCAGTGGCCACGGAAACCAGGGAGTGTGACAGGCTTTTGACCAGGGTGCTTCAAATGGCCAAATTGGCCAGCGCTTTAGCGCACTTGAAAACAAAAAATTGCGCTTTGTAGTGCAAAAAGCGCAAAATTTGCTTGCAGCGCCCACAAGGGGTTGCAAAAAACTGCGCTTAAAGCGCAGAGGGGGTCAAAAAGTCAGCGCTCAAAAGAGCAAAAGTGCGCGCTTTGAATTACCCTGGTTGTAGACACAAATTTAATAGAATAAAGTACCCCATCCCCCCCCCTTGCCCCCCGTGGAGTGGCCACGGAAACCAGGGAAACCAAGGAGTGTGACAGGCTTCCGACCCAGACCGGTTATAGACATGCCCAGGTCTCAACAACGACAATTTAATGACTTGTCAAGGTCACGTAGTAAAAAAATGTTTTTTTTACGCCTTGCAACGGGGCGTGAAGGAACCCTCCTTTTTCCGTTAAGAATTTGATTGCATCTCAGGACGCTGGCTATGAAATTCGGTGTGTCTCAGGACGCAGCCTTTACAAATGGGTGCGTCTCGGGCAGCAACACTGGCCCAGTCGGGGTCCGCCTGAATTACCCTGAGTGGGTCCCCCTACACTAGCCCTAGACTGGAAGGATTATATGTGACGTGGCAAAGGGTTGGGGCGTTTTTTTTTTTTTTTAGCTGTGAAAGGACTTTCACCCCAGGAGGTGGGTCTCCCAACACAAACCAGCGACACAGAGGATTCAGTTTGAATGGTGGTGCCACTCCTACAATATGCAAAGTAGGCGCAAAAGGCGTGTAGGTGAAGGAACCTTCCCATTTCCTTGCTCTGGGGAAGGTAACTGTGGGTTTTGATTTTGCAGACCGCTACTGCGCCTGAGCTTGGACTTCCTTAGTTCCTTGCGAAAGCAGTCTTGTAAATAAATCAATACCGGTAGTAGTCTTGTTGTAATTAAATCATACACTATGCCACCTATTGGATTGTGTTCACAATGTTTCCAAAAGAACCTACAGTCTTACCAATGCCAGATTTGAGAGTATAAAATAATCCCGTATATAATAAATCTTGTGATATTAATTATTTGAGCGCCATTATAGCAAAGTTCTGGTTTAAAGATTTCAAAATTGTTAAAATAGAATCCATTGGGTCATGGGCGGACCGCGGACTCATAATCAATCTTAAGAGTGATGCTCCAATTACAGGGGAAAGGTCCTATACTATCTTTGTGCTCATCCTTGATTGACATTGTCAATTCAGATACATGCGAGGCGCTCGTATAGAATGAAAAGGTGTTCTGTCCATGGTGTTCTGATAGATAATGCTGGCAAAGCTCTCAACATTTACAGGTAGTTTGATTAAAACATCTGATTCCTGCATATTATTTTGACGATTTTTTTTGACAGCCGAGTTAGTTACCTTTGGCAAACTGTGATGTATGGTTATGAAGCTCTCAAGATTTAACCGCAAAGGAAAAGAGCTAACAATAGGTGATCCGCTTGGTGTTCCATGGGGTAAGAATCCAAACAGATAACTGGATTTGTCTTTGAATTCAAACGAGTATCTTGCCCCTAGAGGAGTAAAGGTGCAGAGCCCGTGTGTCTCATTGCAGGTAATTGTCCATCCGGGAAGCAACACGACCAATTCTGCCAACCAAGACTCAAGGGTATAGTTCCCAATGGGAATTCTGATTGATGTCTTGGTACCATTGTCGTTAACAACAAAGTCATTGTTGCTTGCTCTAGTAGAAAAGAAACACCTATTGATTACATTACATTACATTACATGTTAAAGTCTACTTGACACCGCGAGGGTGTATGAGACTCTGTGCTTTAAACAAAAAGAAAAAGCACCCACAAAGCAAAAAACCCCATTACATCAGGGGTGTGTCGAGGACAAACAAACCAAACTCCCAACCACCGTTTTTGTGGCGTAGGTATTAAACCCCTTAGAGCAGGACCCAGATCTCAACCACTTACAGTGGCGGAGGTAAGAAGCTAACAAATGAGAAGTCTCAAGAAGAAAAAAAGGGATAATAAATTACGGTGCCACTAAGCAGTCCAGGGCTTCCTGTCTTGCTCTTCTACAAGTAGAAAGATAGTCGGCTAGGTTGCTCCAAAAAGACTTAGTGCCATTTCCATTCATAAAGGTTCTGAATGTGGAATCGCAGAATTCCACATTCCATACGGTTAAGTCGGTATCCTCATGGACATGCCTATAAATATCTGTAAACAGATTCTGGTAGCGGAGGCGAATATCATTATAAAAAGGGCACTCAAACATATGCATTTCATCCTCAGTTTTTTGGAACCCACACATTTGACAGTGTCTCATTGAGCGAGGGATGTGTGCTCTATCCACCACCCTCATTCTTTCTGTGTTCAGCCAATGGGAACCCATTCTAAACTGTGCTATAGAACGAATCTGATCCTGCTTATGTAAGGCGGATGTAAAGGGAATCAAGCCATTCTCATCATTGCTGTTGGCTGCGAACCATTTTTGGTATCGGAGGCGTTTAAAGCCAACCCTTCTCTCATCAGGGATGTCTCTAACTGCATTGGTGTCACTTGGGTACTTAAACCTCCATGACTCAAAAACTTCAGACATAATACCTTCGACATCGACAGCCTCCAAAATGTTGATGTTTTTACTGGATCCTAGCTTGTGGAGAGCACAACGCAAGTCATGAACCCAGCCAGTGTTGGAGTCAAAAGATTCCTCAAGAGCCATTCTAATGAGATCCTCAGGTTCTTTATGTATGGTCTTGTTCCAGAAGCGCAAAGCTTGTTTAAGCCAAGCAAAACACAACGGGGTTCTACCCAGCTCTTCCATGATAATATTAGATGTAGTAGATTGGCAAACACCCAACATTTGTTTAAGTATACCTCTATGCCATTTCTCACAAGCATGGTCATTTGAGATAAGTGTGTTGTTCAGAATAGAAGGAGCCCACACCTCACAGCCAAAATTCAGGATAGGTTGTACAAGAGAATCAAACAGGTGGGTGAGAATATCAATATTGTATATCTCCATAGTATGGCATCGCCTACGAAGCATGTGGTGTGCCTTTTGGGCCTTAGTGAGCATCCTAGAAAAAGCAGCTTTTGCACGATTGCTTGAGTCACCATCCACAAAGAGGGATCCCAAGTAGATAAAAGATAACTTTGTAGAAAGTTGTGCTCCATCATAGACAAATTTGTAATCAGGATCCATGCGGGCCTCATCACAGAATTGTTTGTTGAAAACGACAATCTCAGTTTTCTTTATATTCACAGCCATCTTAGTAGCCTCGCAGAAATCTCTCAGGCAGTCAAGCATCGCTTGCATATCTGCCGGGGATTCTGCCATTATAGCTAGGTCATCAGCATAAAGTAACAGTTGCAGAATCTTTCCCCTAAGCTCAGCCCCTACATTTGGGAGCTTGGATTGGAGGAACGATTCAATTCTATCAATGAACAGACCGAATAGGAGTGGGGATAGGGGGTCTCCTTGTTTAACTCCTACAAGGGATGGAAAGGAGGATCCAATGTCCCCATGTAGGCGAACTTGGAAAACAACATGATTATACATGGACTTCAGAATACTGAGATAGGGGTCCTTGACTCCTAGCCTTGCTAAGCAATCCCATAGCAAGTCTCTGTTGACCCAATCATAAGCCTTCTTGAAATCAACAAAAGCCACAAAGAGTGGTTTTTTCTTTTCTCTATATTTATCTACAATATGGTTAAGAATGAATGATGCATCTGCAGTACCCCTACCACTTCTAAATCCATATTGGCCAGCGGCTCTGAGGTTGAATTCTTCTGACCAATCATCTAGTCTACGTAGCATGCAAAGGGAGAAGATCTTTCCTATGGAGTTGCTCACCGCAAGACCTCGATAGTTGTCCTTGTCATACACACTGCCTTTGGATTTGGGTACGGGTACCAAGGCAGCTGCAGCCCATTGGCTAGGGTAAGAAGTCTTCCAGATGAGATTAAACAGGTTAGTCATAGCTTGTACAAATCGGGAGTTGGCCTCATGGGAAGCAAATCTGTACCATTCTGCAGGGATACCATCTACCCCGGGGGAGGAGTTTTTCCGTAGGGATTGGAGAACAGAAAACACCTCCTGGGTGGTAAAGTCTTGACATAACCATGTTGGTGCGGCCTCTATCTGAGGTCCATCAGCTTGAGGGACAAAGTCCCTAGCATCCAGACTTGGATCAATACCTACTTGCACATCAAAGAGGTCTGCAAAATAATCAGTCCAATCATGAATTGTGATATCTGCCGTAGTGGCCTTGTTAGGCTCACGCACGTCTTTCCAAAAACTTTTCGGATTATGCCGAAGATTCGTATGAAGGTTCTCCATGCGTGTTTCTAGCCACTTCCTCTTCTTTCTTCTGAGAATCCTCTTGTACTCCTTGTGCATAGAACCAGCCAAGTCAGAGCTAGAGCCATGTTGATGTTCTGCTTGGCTTGCTGCCTGTCTAGCACGATTGCATTCATCATCATACCATGCGTTCACGGGCCCGTGCTTACGCTTAGCTACAGGTTTGTGACATGGTGTGCATTTGCTTATGGCTAGTTCAATAGCACTAGCAATCCCCTTCTCTGAATCTTCCATAGATGAGCTATGGAGTGCATTGTCAAGTAATCGGTTAACGTCTGGATCACGCTTAATTGTGTGTGCATACATCTGGACATAGTTGTCTTTCCATTTCAGTTTGGGCGAAGGTTTACCACCAGCAGGTGTACTAATAGTACCTTGAGAAGGCCTAAGGGCAGCATCTGGTATGTGGAGTGTGATAGGCATGTGGTCAAACTTTCCACCCCCGGGCCTGAGAGGGCAGTCATGCTTGGGAGCCACACTAAACTTGACTCCTGGGGTGTTGAGAAGACTAGGGGCGGCTAGCGCATAATCAATGACAGATTTCTTGTCCATGCCATCTGCAAAGAAGGTATGTGCACCTTGCATATCACCTTCTGTTCTACCGTTAAGGATGATAAGACCAGTTACTACACATAGCTGGAGTAGGGCCCCCCCCAATCGATTGGGGGGAGCTGTGTCCATGCTACACCTCGGTTGAATGGTTTGGTTGGGGGCTGTACTACTGGTTTGGGATACTGGTTCATCTCCTAACTCGGTATCATCATTGTCCACACCAAGACCAACCCGAGCGTTGAAGTCACCCATCACCACAACGTTGCCTTTTTCCTGGAAGTTCCCAATGATTTTACCTAGAGTGAGGAAGTGGTCCTCTATACTAATGCAGTCGTCACCATGTTTGTAGTATGAGCTGTTAGCATGTGGGATATAGCACACACCAATGTGATAATGACGTCTACTACATACACCAATGTGATAATGACGTCTACTACAGAAATCTCGGTTTTCCCCCAAACGTGTTGTGAAGGACGCCTTGCGGCAAGGATGTTGTGAAGTTATCTGGCGTCCCCCTTGTGCGGAAAGTGCTTGAGATGTATAATAATTGTGTTTTCAAGACAGGTGGTGCCATTTTTAAAGATATGTATTATACTGTCAGATTTTCTATTGAAACCAGTCCATCTAGTACCTCATTACCAGAAACATGTTTAGTTTTATTCAACAAGTCCTTCCTTAAAGCTTTCTTGTCTCTGTATAGAAGAGGCTTGTTAATGTGCACGGAAATTGCCATGTCTACTAGATATTCTGGGAGAGTAGGACTGATATCTAGAATATACGCTTTAAAGCTCTTGTATTCTTGAGAATTCTTGTATTCTTGTGTGAGGCTAGCCATTAACAAAAAACTGAGAACAAATATTATTCATTGCAATGTTAATATGGTGTCAAAGTTCTTCTTGAACCTGTCTGATTTGGGTACAGTAAAATCTATAACAAGAGAGTCATGCTCGTTCAATGTTGCATGAAGATATAATGTTTCAAACTTCTGTAGAGTGAGTGTAGCTGATACCTCTTCATACAGATCCTGTAGAGTGAGTGTAGCTGATACCTCTTCATACAGATCCTGTAGAACTTTTGTACTAGCAAACTTGAACAAACAAAACACGGGGGATACGCCCTGTTCAGCACGCCGTTGTTCATTGGCGTCACTTAAGACTGGGTGGTGGTGGTATGGGTGGGTGAATATGGGATGGTCGTGGTGGTGGTGTGTGTGTGTGTGTGTGGGGGGGGGGGGGGGACGATAGCGGTAGTCGCAAACTCGCGATATCTACGATATTCGTCGCGTGCTGTGTTTCCGACTAGCAAATGGCCTGAAAAACTCAAAGGGATAGGAGGTGGTGAGCACCATGGGCACCACAGTAGTGGATGGTGCTATCTTGCAACAACAATCAATTTGGTTGAAATTCACTAGTTAAACAGTGATTAGGACCTGTTACAACAAAACAGTTGGTACGTAATCATTCATGACCTCCTGGATGTGTTGGTGAGGTTCAAAGGGTTGGGTCAAAGGCCAGCCATGGACAACCACTCTAATTGAATGACCAGGGCAGGGGAGTGTACCATATCACACAACTACTATCTTATTGTACCAAATTGGCATGGATGTAATCAGGAGAGACCTATGTATTCACCCCCCTGGGGGCAGGCTGGTTGAAGCAAATGCAGCTCTGGAATATTATAATCTCTGGACCCCCTTACTTTTGTCCCACCCTGAATGCTCATAACGACCATGCAAACTATGTGCCCTCGAGTGTCATAAACAGTTTGTGGCTCTCGGGATTCGTGACAAGCTTGCGAGCCTGAGTGATCTCCACAGGCTCTTTTTTGCTGCCTCCGATCCTCAGCTCCCAGCTCTCCACAGCCTTCTGGGCGCACGCCTTGGCGAGGTCGAGCGTCTTGTTCGAGCACACAGCCATCTGGAACATGTCGTAGTAGATGCGACTTTTCAAGAAGTATTTGATTCCTAGCTCGTCAATCAAATCGATCCTTCACTGGCCAACCAAGTAGGCTTCACGCTTGCGACCACTACTGCCCAGCGCGAAGATCTCGTCATCCATGGCGTAAAAGCGTCCCAACTTGTTGAAAAGGGTGGGATCCTGGCACGCTCGGCAGGTGCAGGTGAAGCCCCACGCCTTCCTCACGTGAGCCTGAAATCGCTCCAGACAGTCGGTGCAATCTAATTCAGTGTACGATATGGCCAGCTCTTCTCCCGCAGTGATGTCCTGGTTCGCACTAATCACCATGAGGCCGTGGCTCTTCACAAAGAAGCGAGTGCAGTTTGGAAGACATTCGTGATTGAAGCGGGAGGCAGTGACACACAGCCCTATGCCTGGGTTAAGGCCAAAGCAGTTGTGCCTGCAAACCGCCACCAAAGCGTCCCGTGGGCTGTTCGTTGTAGGCTGGACAGAATGCAGTGCCATCACAGCAGCTTTTACAGGGGGGGGAGAACAAGCGAGAAACTGGTCCAGCATAGCGCCAGTAATCTGTGAGCTAACCGGCCCATGGATCACCACCCGCTAGGGGTGCTCAAAAGTAATAAGGCTTCTATAGTTATATTTCACACCCCTAGCAGATTGATTAAATAAGCATACCACGCCATGATACTTGTCTATGGCTCATGTGCTGCGTAGGGCTCTGGTTGAATGCACATGTGTGCCTCTCTTTTGCTAGGGGGGACCACCAACTTTTCTGCCATTTTCATGTGGCATAAAAGTTGTTATCCAATCATTTTTTTTACACTTCTGTAAGATTTGTTTAACCCACCCCTTCAGTCCCACAGTCTATTGCTATGATAGGCGTTTATGGTCCGAGGCCCAAACATTTTAAAAGCTTGGCCCTGCAGATGTTACAGCACCTACCCCCTCCCACACACACACACTTTGTGACAAGTCACACACAATGACACCACCAACCAGAAAGTGGTAAGGCACAACTGAGCAACACACGAGAGAATAACCTACCCCCACCTATCATGAAAAAACAGTGGCCAAGAAAAAATAAACAGGTCCTGTATTTTTCCCAGATTTAAAAGTTGTAAACCCTAAAAACTAACACAACCCCTAGTTTACAGCTCACTCACATTCATGCCAGCATCCACCCACCCAAGCTAGATAAAGGGTTCCCCTATCCAGACCTGGAAGCTCTTACCCTGGGTTCTAAGTAACTAGGAGATGGGAGCAGTCCAAGCCCATACAATTGTGGTTTAGTTACTTATGCTCGCGTGGCTGGTTACTTTTGAGCACCCCTATGCGATAGTACATGGGTGGGGGGGGGTGACAAAACCAACTTTGGCCAACATGGCTTGTACTTCACCAGTACACGTGTTTCGGTGTCTCAAAGCTGGAGTCGGATGTCCAAGGTCCAACAGGCGAGTTGAGCCTGAGTTGCCTCGCGTCAATTTCGCTGAAATTCTGCCTCCGACAGTAATTACAGTGTTTCTGGGGAAATGAGAACTCCCGCCCTTACTAGGCGCCACGTTGGCGAGCTCTTTAACATGGGCCGCTCCAAGGCTTCGATATGCAGACAGCTTGGGCTTTCCAAGGTTACCGTGGACAGATGGACCAATGAGTCCCTCAATCATGCCCCAAACATGGCTGACAAACACCGTTCAGGCCGGCCAAAGAAGCTAAAGCCAGCTGAAGTCAGCAAGATCAAGAAGATGGCTAGGCCTGGACTTACAGCCACAGCTGCTGCACAAAGGCTGAAAGATCATGGGTCACTAAACATCAGCAGGCATACAGTGGCTCGGATATGGAGCTCTGAAAAAATCCACTTTTCTGGAGGCCTGTAAGCAAGGTTAAGCAGCTCACCAGCAAGAATAAGGCTGCTAGGAAGTCCTTCTGCCAGCAACACAAACCAACCAAGAAGGTTAAATGGGTGTTTCTGGATGGGAAAGTGTGCTCCTTGTACAGTGACACCAATGGAATGCTGTCGTATGCATGGCAAAGGCCTTGCGAGCCCCTTACAAAGGGGACAGGGAGCTTGGTAGCCCACTTCCACTTCTATGCAGCTGTGGCTCATAACTTCAAGTCCAGCCTGCACTTTGTACCCCCATCATGGCATCCTGGGTGCGAGGGACCCAAGTCAAAAGATACATTCAAGTCTGGCCACTATGTGGAGTTCATGAAGAAGTTGGCAAGGGAATTGGAGGTGCAGCAACCTCAGCTAGGAAAGTTTAGCATCATCAGGGACAGAGCTTCTCAACATACCTCAGACAAGAGCGCTGAGGATCTAGAGATCTTAGATCTTCCCATCTTGAAGAGCTTCCCAGCACAAAGCTGGGACATCAATTGCATAGAGCATGTGTGGGCTCAGCTGGCAGCCAAGCTGAGGATTAGGAGGCCTACTACCCCTAGGGGGTACAAGGCAGCTATTATGCAAGAGTGGGATGCAATAACCCAGAGTACCATCAACAAGTTGGTGGAAAAGGTGCCTAGTAGGATTCAAAAGATCAGGGGATTGGATGGGAAGTGGATTGGGGGGTACAAGGATTGGTGACAAGGTGAAATTGAGGAGTGTGGTGTATGCAAATAACTGTCATAACAGTGGTTGGACGTATTAAAACACTAAAACATGGATAAATCTTGTTGTACTAAGCCAATAGGAACAAAACAAAGTGTTATGGAAACCCCTTGAATTAAGGAACACGTTTCTGAAATAGCTGTACTTTTATTATGCATTACTGTACTGCCGGCAGTGCAGTCATGACTGACTGGAAGGGTTTAGGGTTACCACTTCATGGTTTTGGGGTACAGCTAGTGGTCCATGTTTTTAAACCATTGGTTACTACCAAGTAGTTATTGGGGGACTTGTGTGATATAGAATATATAGATTGGGGGCAAATATAAGGTGGTGTGGTGGTGAATTAGATCCCCCCAACCTTTGTGCCCAACCACCACATAGGGCCCCCATAGGGGTGCTCAAAAGTAATAGGGCTTCTATAGTTATATTTCAAACCCCTAGCAGATTGATTAAATAAGCATACCACGCCATGATACTTGTCTATGGCTCATGTGCTGCGTTTGTAGGGCTCTGGTTGAATGCACATGTATGCCTCTCTTTTGCTAGGGGGCACCACCAACTTGTCTGCCATTTTCATGTGGCATAAAAGTTGTTATCCAATCATTTTTTTTACACTTCTGTAAGATTTGTTCAACCCACCCCTTCAGTCCCACAGTCTATTGCTATGAAAGGCGTTTATGGTCCGAGGCCCAAACATTTTAAAAGCTTGGCCCTGCAGATGTTACAGCACCTACCCCCTGTTGATCGGAGACGGTGAAGGGGCCGAGCAGGCCAGAACTAATCGCTTGTGATGTTGGTTACCAGAGGAATAAACTCAGATCTATTTATAGCATAGGATAGCTTGACACGTAATCAGAGAGCAACGTAATGCACAGCTATAACAAAGTAACAAAGCAGCTGCAGAGCAGCGGGGACAAATGTGCTGTCAGGGATGACGCACACCTAGATACTTAACCGTGGGGAAAACACCCACGGGGGTTAAAACATTCACCAGACCCGTAACCTTCCCGGCACGGCACCTGGCGCCTCAGCCCAGCTATCGCCAACATGTGGCTCGAGGCACATCTATCTTCAACACTCCTCCTTGTGGTCAGCCACATATAAAGTCAACACTTTAAGTAGCGTTCAATCAGAAACTTGGTATCAATTTATTTTCGAAGCAGAAAACAAATAACTCAGCAAATAGCAAAGAAGAAATCTAATACTCAAGACAGAGTATCATGTGAGACTCACAACAAATAAAATGCATCCACTTTGTTGAGTTCACTTTTATTTCACAGCAATCAAAGAGCTTCCAAGCTCGCAAGTCCATAGGAGTTTAATGTTCACAAACACAAATCCATGACTGTCATTTATCCACAAATTCAAAACTGGTCAGCCAGTTAAATCTTCAAGCCCAGCATGTCTTTGAAGTTGTCAAAGGGAACCCTACTCAAAGGCTTGGTCAAGCCATCAGCCACCATCTCAGTGGTGCTCAGATACTTGAAGATCACATCTCCCATCAGAACTCTTTCCTTGGCAAAGTGGTGCGCAATGTCGATGTGCTTTGCTCGTGCAGAATCACCAAAGCTCTGCAGCAAGGTAATGGCAGCCTGGTTGTCTGAGTACATCTCAACACACCTCACTGGCCTTCCAAAAGCTATCATCAACTTCCTCAACCACAGTGCCTCTTTCACAGCTGACGCAGCAGCCATGTACTCTGCTTCTTGTGTGCTTGAAGCAACAGTAGGCTGGCGTCGGGAAGTCCATGCCACTGGTCCTCCATTCATCAGGAAAACAAATCCTGTGACAGACCTCCTTGGGAAATCAGGCTTCCTCCCAAAGTCAGCATCGCAGTACCCCTCCAGGGTACAAGACTCAGAGTACACAATACCCAAATTCACAGTACCAGCCAGGTATTGCAGCACATACACAGCTGCGTCCCAATGCTTTACAGCAGGGCATGACATGAAACGGGATAGGACACTGACAACATGAGAGATGTTAGGCCTTGAGCACACAGCCAAGTACAGCAAGCTTCCCACAAGAGATCCATAGTGGTACACTTTGGTATTCAGAGGGTGCTCATCGTCCTCCAGGTTGACATCAGCCTGCATAGGAACCATCTTGGTCCCGTGGACGTAGCGACTGAACGCGCTCAACAAATCCATCAGCAGACGCCTCTGGTTCAGCTTCACAGTCTTTAGCTTCCTGTCCCTCTCAATCTCAAAGCCAATGAAGCATGAGACGGGACCTAAGTCCGTGTGTTCAAACTCCTTTCCAATCAGACTCTTGCACCAGGTCACTGCCTCCAGGGTCTTGGAGCAGATCAGTAGATCATCAACATAGACCAGGATGAAGACCAGGCACTTGGTCGATTCATCCCAATAGGTGAAGAGCGACACATCAGCGTAGTCACAGCTCTCAAAGCCAAGAGCATTTAGAAGCTGCTTCAGCTTCTTGTAACATTGACGTGGAGCTTGTCGTAATCCTTACACCTCCTTGATGAGCTTGCAGACTCGGGGGCTCCCATCCTCAAAGCCAGGTGGCTGGCTCATGTTGATCTCTTCATCCAGATCTCCATTGAGGAATGCTGTCTTGATGTCAAGATGATGAGCTTCCATGTCTTCAGCACACATCATAGCCAGCAAAGCTCTCAAAGTGGTATGCTTGGATACTGGAGCATAGACCTCAGTGAAGTCCACTCCTGGGATTTGCATGAAACCACGCACGACGAGCCGGGCCTTGAAGCGTTGTACTGCTCCAGCAGAGTCCCTCTTGACAGTGAAGACCCACTTGGGAGTCAAAGGACGCTTGCCTGGAACTAGCTCCACCAGCTTCCAAGTGCCCTTCTCGTGTTGAGACGTCATCTCATCATCCATAGCCTGTCTCCACAGAGGAGCTTCAGGCTGAGCAAAGGCGTTCTTGGCGCTTGTCGGAATAGCAATCATTGGAGTTATGGCAGTCTTGAATCCAAGGCGACGTGGAGGCTCGCTAGTTCTTGTAGTCCTCCTTGGGGCAGGTGCAGGTGTTGGTGCAGGAGTGTTGGCCAGAGGGGTGCTGAAAGCTTCTTCATCCTCCAGCTCCTCCTGCTCAGCCCACAACTCCTCCTGCTCAGGCACTAGCTCCTCCTGCTCAGGCACAAGCTCCTCCTGCTCAGGCACAAGCTCCTCCTGTTCAGGCACAAGCTCCTCTTGCTCATCTTCATTTCCAGTGGCAGCACTATCAGAGCTGGAAGACACCTTGGACGACTCCCCATAGCTAGGGACTCCCCATGCTCCAGCAGTGTGCTGCACCACGTAGTGTGGCACATGCTCCTCCTCATCATCCCACCATGGCAGACCCTCCGTCAGACCTGCTTCAGACTCCTCCTCCTCCTCAGGGACGGCGGAGGGGAGAGGGATAGAGGACACAGAGAGCCGCCCGCGCTCAAGGAAGCGAACATCCCCGGACACAACAATGTGCCCATCAGCAGCTTCAACCTTGTACGCTTTGGACAGGGTTGCACCAGGCTGGAAGTTCTCTGAGGCATACCCAAGCATGATGCCTGGGATATACCTATCCTCCAGCTTGGTCCTCTTCTCGGCAGGAACCTGATACATGCAGGGGCTGCCAAAAATTCTGAGGTGAGATACATCAGGCACTATGCCAAACAGCATCTCATACGGAGTCCGGTCGCGATCAGTTGTAGGGCTCCGGTTACGGATGTAAGCTGCAGACTCAATTGCATCACCCCAATACTCATCACCAAGAACCTGATCTACCAGCATGGCCCTAGTCATGCTGACTAGTGCACGGTTCTGCCTCTCAGCAACACCGTTAGATTGAGGTGTGTATGGGGTGGTTGTGTGGTGAGAAATTCCTTCCTCATCGAGGTGAGCACTCATGGCATTGTTGAAGAACTCCCCACCCCCATCTGTCCTAAGGATCTGCACCTTGAATCCAGTCAGGTTCTCTAGCTTGCTGATAATGGTCGTGAGATGCGCATAAATCTCAGGGCCTGACTTGCCCGCTAGGATGCTGACAATTGCAAAACCCGTATAGTCATCAGTGGTCCCCATGAAATAGCGCCCACCACCAAGCGTGGGGGTCTGCATAGGACCACAGAGATCAATGTGCAGCAATGCAAGGGGTTGGGTGGTCTGTGTGATTGATGCACGGAAGGGAGGCCTTCTGCCTTCAGCCTGAATGCAGATGCGGCAGTCCCGAGGGCAAGCTCTGGCCTCAATCGGTGGGATCCCCTTCACTAGACCAGAACTGAGTTTCCTCAGATCAGCATAGTGAAGGTGACCAAAGCGACGGTGCCAGAGGTTGGAGGTCGGTATGATACCTTCCTCACCAGGAGTAGTGTCAGCATGTGATGAGAGTGGAGGAGTGACTAATAGTGCATGTGCAATATACGTCGCAACTTCCGCTCTCTCCGTCGTTCGCATCACCGGCAGCGCAGTCACCTCATACTGAGAGTTGTTGAGCTTAGCAACGAGTCCTAGGGACCCAGTGTCGTCATACAGATAGTCAAAGCCTCCACCACCCCTCCATGTCCAGCCATGGTTATCAAGAACCTTCCTAGAGATCAGAGAAGCTGAAACTTGAGGGCAGTATAGTACCTCCCGAAGAACAATAATCGTGGGAGATCCAGAACAGTCGGTCTCTAGGAAAACTGTCCCTGCCTGTGTGATCACAATGTCTACTCCCGTGGCCCCGGTCAAGATTTGAGGGGAGGTAGAGTGGAGCTCTTGAAACTGATCTATGTCAGGGGATACATGCTGTTCAGCAGCACTGTCTACCAACCACGGCCTGGGGCTAGTCTTAGCCTGAAAGCATCCAATCTTTACCCCACCCTTCTCAGAATCCCTTTGCTCAGATCCAAGTCCATCCCCTCCCACCCATATATACTCCACCCCCACCTGAGAACTTGGTGTAGGTGCGAACTGGTAGCAGACTAGACTTAAGCGGGCCTACTGGCGTGCGAAAGAGAGAGAGAGCGGGTCGACATGTAGTTGCAAATGCACTGAACCTGACAGTTGGCTTAGGTGGTGAAGTCACGGCAGGCTTCTCATCAGCAAGCACGGCCATATAGGCGTTACGCCTTGAAATAGGGCCGGGCAAGTTGTCAGAAGTATGCCAAGAATCATCACTTGCCTTCTGTGGGCAGTCCATCTCCTTGTGCCCACGAACATGACAGTACCAGCACTCACCTGGGAAGAAAGGCGCCGACCCCGACTGCTTCTCAGTGGTTGTTGGAACAAACTTAGGCTTGAACTTGGACTTGCCATGGGTTGTGGCAGGAGACCTGTGTTTGGCAGCAGTGGTGGCAGAAAAGGCATTAGTCTTTACGAAAGGTGCCTTAAACTGCATCTGTGATTCTGACTGTCTCATCTGATCAGCTAGGAAATCGTACTTCTGCTGGTCTGACTGATGGAACCTTACTGCAAACACAAATGACTCCCAATGCAAAGGCAGGGCATCAAGAATCTTTTGGCACAAAGTGTGCTCAGTGACTGCATCAGAGGTGGTCATCAGTCTGCTGTACCAGGTGTATGACCTAGTCAGGAAGGTATCTACAGTTTCCTTAGCCTCAAACTTGAGGGTCTGGAATTCTGAACGAAGGGTGGAGACAGACAAAGCATTTAGCTTGTTGTACTTGGTATCCAGGAAATCCCACACTTCCCTAGCAGTATCACAGTGAGAGACTTGCAATAAGTGCACATCATCTAGGCAGCACCTAATAAAGCCCATGGCCTTAGAGTCACTGGCATTGAATCCATCATCGAAGAGAGGGTTGGTACGAGATGCACCTCCCTGTGAGACTGTGCGACGCACAGGCTCAGTACCACCTCCAGCCGTAGCTCCTCGACTAGTAGCCGAGAGTCCTTCACTAGTCGCGAGCCCAGTGATGGCGGGGGTTAGTAAAAACTTGTCAAGGCCTTTGCTTTGCAAGGCCGCAAGTATCCTGGGTTGCCAAGTGACAAAAACCTTGGCCGTCAGCATTGGCAACTTGGGATGGGCGTCCGACATCCTTTCTAGGGTGCCGGTATAAAGTTGTGGAGTTAGAGCTCAGCTCTGTCTTCGTGTAGTAGCGCAGTGGTTAGCCGGGATGAGCCGAAAACCTGTTGATCGGAGACGGTGAAGGGGCCGAGCAGGCCAAAACTAATCGCTTGTGATGTTGGTTACAAGAGGAATAAACTCAGATCTATTTTTAGCATAGGATAGCTTGACACGTAATTAGAGAGCAACGTAATGCACAGCTATAACAAAGTAACAAAGCAGCTGCAGAGCAGCGGGAACAAATGTGCTGTCAGGGATGACGCACACCTAGATGCTGAACCGTGGGGAAAACACCCACGGGGGTTAAAACATTCACCAGACCCGTAACCTTCCCGGCACGGCACCTGGCGCCTCAGCCCAGCTATCGCCAACATGTGGCTCGAGGCACATCTATCTTCAACACCCCCTCCCACACACACACACTTTGTGACAAGTCACACACAATGACACCACCAACCAGAAAAAGGTGAGGCACAACAGAGCAACACACGAGAGAATAACCTACCCCCACCTATCATGAAAAAACAGTGGCCAAGAAAAAATAAACAGGTCCTGTATTTTTCCCAGATTTAAAAGTTGTAAACCCTAAAAACTAACACAACTCCAAGTTTACAGCTCACTCACATTCATGCCAGCATCCACCCACCCAACCTAGATATAGGGTTCCCCTATCCAGACCTGGAAGCTCTTACCCTGGGGTCTAAGTGACTAGGAGATGGGAGCAGTCCAAGCCCATACAATTGTGGTTAAGTTACTTATGCTCGCGTGGCTGGTTACTTTTGAGCACCCCTACCGCTCTGTCAAAAAATTATCCCCGGCTTTGAAAGGCCGAAGGGCGAAGAGGCCCATGCCTTTCCCATTACCAGCATCTCGCATCTCGTAGTCTATGCCCAGTTCGGCAACCCCCCCACCACACCATATCTTGTGCTGCTTCCAGTCACTCGCTGGACAAGCCCGCGAGCAATATGGCCGTTTCTTGCAGTTGCCGCACTGAAGTACGGTCTCGAGAGGTAGGTAGCAAAAGCTGCAAGATCGAATACCGATTCCATTCACGCCCTCGCCATCCTCTTCCGTGCCGATTTGGCTCATGTTCTCACATGCAGATATTCCTCGACGATCCCAATTCGGGGCCCGTGCGTAGGAACCTACTTTCTGTCTGCCGATGATTTGATGATGATGAATGATTGATGATCGATGAAAGGAAAGGAAAGGAAGACGCCAAGTCGGCGTGGCTTTAGGAATAGGAGTTTGGTTTTCTGCGAAGAATGCGGGAATGATGATTCGATTCGATTCTTCTGCATGGATTTATAGCGGAGCCCCCCTTTCACGTACAGGTGAAACCTGGACCCCGTCGGCTCCTTCTTCCTGGGAAACCCACCCACCCCTGCGCGAAGACTCGCCTGTGTCGAATACACAAATTTACACAAACGAAATCATACGAGGGGCTGCATTAGGCTCCTGCCAACGGCCAACGCAGGTTTTGCGCATCGAGAAGTATCAGCCTTAATACACTCCAGAGAGTGGACAGAGATGGTTGCAGCGGAACAGACGCGCCAATCTATACACGGAGACGAGAATAACGTTACCAGCACAGGAGACCCATCAAGGGGCACCAGTGGAGGAAGGAGCGGCAGCCTGGAACCTGATAAGGGTACAGGCTATACAGCGCGTGTCAGAAGAACACGGTGACGCAGCTCACAGGAAGCTGTCGCCGTGTCTATGGGCAGCTGACACAGTACAGACAGTAACACTGTCTGTACCGATAGTTCTAAGGGAGTACATAAGAAGTCACCAAGTCATAAAACGAGTGAGAGCACCGCTATTCATGCTGATACTCCACCTATGACGCAGGTGACATACAATACTACTACTCCACCTATGGCACCAGGGACATAGAACTATATGTAACAGAATTAAAAAAAAAAATCAAAGAACTACGAAAAAACGAGAGATCTTCAAATGAAACCCAAAGGGTGAAAGGAAGGAATGAAACAAGGCAAAAAACTAAATTCTGCCAAGTTGGAAAAGGAGGACAAACCGATTATCAAAGTCGGGTAACAATGGTATAGAAAACCCGATCCGGGAATAGGAACCTAATGCCAATCAATGATAACCAAAAATACTGATGTAACCAGAAAACAAAAATAGACCCTAAGGAGAAGCGGTCATTCCAAACATTCGGATAAACCGCCAGAACACAGCAGGATCAAGGGGCTTGGTGAAGGGGTCAGCACAGTTGTCCTTAGTGTTAACATAGGCAACATCCAGTTGGCCATCCTCCACCAGCTCCTTGATGTAGTGATGAATAACATCAATGTGCTTGCTGCGAGGAAGCAGCTGCCAGTCATTGGCCCAACTCAGAGACCCTAAGTTGTCACCCTGAATGGTAACCAGGTGACAAGGCAGACCCAGATCCACCCTCAACTTCTTCAACCATTGCACCTCCCTGGCAGTCTGAGACAGGGCCTGATACTCTGCCTCACTAGAGCTAATGGCAACAGTGGGCTGCCTCTTGCTCATCCAGTTCACTAGGCTCCCCCCAGCAAGCACAGCATAGCCAGTCTGAGACCTCCTGTCAGACCCATCACCAGCAAAGGATGAGTCACTAAAGACAGTAAAAGAGAACTCAGGGCTGTGAGTGTAAGTGAGTCCCAGGTGGGAATGTGACCTCAAATACAAGAGCAAACGCTTGGCTGCCCCCCAGAGGGGAACGGTAGGGTGAGCAGAAAACCTGGACAGATAGCTGACAGCAAAAGAAATATCAGGTCTGGTGCATGTAGCCAGGTATAGCAAAGCACCCACAAGAGATAGGTACTGGCTATTAGAGGTCAGGGGTTCTCTAGGAGGGTCAGAGACAGTGCACTTGGCCATGGGGGCAGAAAACTTGGGCTTGGCTGCAGCAGTAAGGCCAAACTGCTCCACCAGATCAACAATGTAGGAGTGCTGGGAGAGGTTGATCTGAACACACCTGCCATCAGAGTCAAGTGTAACGTTCATGTCCAATGAGAGGAACTGAACCGGTACACCCATCTCCTTGACTTCCCAGCCAGCAGCCTCCATAGCATTGATCAGCAAAGCATACAAAGCCAGCTCACTAAAAGCACAGATAAAATCATCAACATAGGTCAGGACATAGCTCCACCCACCAAAATAATCCCTCCTAAAATACAGAGCAGGTTCTGCCTTGCACATAGTAAACCCATGTGCAACCCAAACCCGCTTGACATCCATACTCCAAGCTCTGGGCGCCTGTTTCAAACCATGAAGGAACTTGATCAGTTTGCACACAAGAGGAACACCGTTAGGACCAAGTACCTTGAAGCCCTCAGGCTGGTGGCAGTACAAGTCCAGTCCAGGTTCCAACTTAGCATTGAGAAATGCAGTCTTGATATCAAGCTGCCGAACAAACATTTTCCTATGAGTGATGGCAGCAAGAAGTACTCTGAGACCTGCTTTAGAGGAGACGGGGGCATATACATCATGAAAATCCAGCCCAGGACGCTGGAGAAAACCTCGCACCACAAAACGTGCTTTAAAGCGCACAGAACCATCAACCCCAATCTTCTTCACAAATAACCACCTGCCAGACAGGATCCTCTGCTTAGGAGGCTGAGGAGTGAGTGCCCAAGTACCATGGGCATGCAAGGACGCCATCTCATCCTTCATAGCAAGCAGCCACTGATCCCTGTCAGGGTTAGGCGGATATATGGCAGCTTTATAAGTTAGTTCAGATGAGGTAGAAATATATGCCCCCACGTGCAAGCAGTTTACTTGTACATGAGCAGCATGTGTATCAGCAATATCAGCAGTATCAGGTAGTAAAGCCCCCAGTGCAGCACTACTGCCTGGTTGAACAGGGCCGGCATTCTTTGCCTCTAAATCAACGAATCCTGGGTCGACCGGAACACCCCAGCCATACGCAGTATCAGAGCCAGACCAGTGTTCAAGGTCATCACTCACGCTTTCCGTGACGGCTACATCGTCGCAATGCCTTGTCCGGTGTAAACCACCAGGGACGACAGGAGGCGAAGGGATCAACAACGCCCGCGAGCCATCCGAACAGGTGGACGGGGGGTGGCGACTACTAGACAGCGGACCTATGACAGGCTCCACTATGACCTGAGGCCGATCAAATCCTAGAGCTTCACCGACGGAACGTGGCGCAGAGGAGGGCCTGGCGACCCCCTGAGATTCAGGTAAATCGTTGCCTGAAGGAACATCAGAATCCCACCAGCCCAGTACCTTCACACGCAATACAGCACCATCAGCCCCTGACCTGGAACGCAAATTCATCCCATGACCAGGGCAGCGGTCGACAATTGGGGTCGGTAAAAGGTCTAAGGCATTTCCTGCAGAATCAAGCATGTGTCCGTTGATGGCAGCAGGGATGCGAGATACATACCGGGACCCTTCATAGGGGGATAGCCCAGGTATGCAGTTATAGCTAAACTGCTCATAGAAGAGGACATCACGACTCTCTACTACCTGGCGCAACTTAGGAACCCAAACAAAATAACCCTTACTCACCAGAGAATACCCAACCAGTCTACCAGATAACGCCCTTTCGTCTAGCTTGTTGCGTTTCTTCCCATTGACTAAGGTGTGAATGTAAGATTGTTACAACGGCATAGGCTCGATAGAGGAGAAGATACTATTAAGCGCAACAGGCGCAATCATATAGAATAGAGATGTGTACTGCAGGGTACTGCAGTCACGTGCAGGCCACAGCTAGCCTGAGGCCTGGCGGCAGGCAACACGGTACCAGGAGGGAAAGGTACCGGTGTGCATTATGCCGACTCAGAGACTGATATATAAATCAGTCAATAACACCCCCCCCAATTCAAGGTATTCTTCAGCTCAAGAATTCCTGGAATTAACTGAGGGGCATAAGAAAAATAAAATATTAAAACTAGGGAGACTTTGGGAATTTCTAGTAGCTGAAAGGGAGAAATCACTTTAGCAGGGGTCTTCAAAGAAATGTCAGTCTTCTGGGGTAGCTGGCTAGGTAAGTGGCACTGCAGGTAGGCTGGAGGCTAAGTAGCAGAAAGGCTGCTGAGAAGGTGCAAGGAAACTGCAGGTAAGCTGCAGACTAGGTAGCAGAGAGGCTGCTGAGAAGGTGTAAGGAAACTGCAGGTAGGCTGCAGGTTAGAGCAGATAGGCTGCTATGGGAAGCTGGGGAAGGAAAGTCCAGGCTTGGTGAAGGCTTGTGAAGATATCCTTGGCTACGAGAAGTTGCATGATTCGAGACTAGAGGATTTGTCTTTAGACATGATGTCTGGACTAGTCCCCCCATAATTTGGGTGAGCTACATTAGGTAGATCCTAAATTAAAGCATGGACATCAAGAAGAGACTAGAGGAATTTTAAATTCAGAAGGGGTGCGGCCTGTGGAAGTACATGGGGCAGTACAGTAGGCAGGTAATCTAAAACAATTCTAGAGTGTTCAAGTCTATCCAATAGATGAAGAGCAATGTTTTGTAACTGAATTAAGTGCCTGGCTTGCTGGGGAAACCATCAAGGTCAAGTTGCTGGCAGATCTGGGCAAAGAACTGGTCAAATGACTTGGGAGCTAGGCTGGGGGGGGTAAGAATGTTGATAAAGGTGAAGTCCATGGGGTTCCAGTTCATGCTGAGGTGGTTGACACATAGCACTTTGCCTCCAGGATGGGCACAGCTCCTGGGGTCCATGATCATCTTAGGTCTGAATGAGAGTGTGTGAGCATGTGCATTGACCATGGCAGCTTGGAGACAAATGGCCCATTGTAGAGTGGGTCGTCTGGCTGTGGTAGAAACAGTGGGGTAGGCTTGCACCATTTGCTGGAGGCTGCTGTTGTGCTTGATGATAGGACTGTAGGCATCAGATGGCTCCTTGTGCATTGACCTGTGTGGGAACTGTTCCTTTTCAGAAGCCAGCAGGGTAGGGAACTTGCTGGTGAATGCTGTAATGAGCTTGGACAGTGGAGGCCTGGGCTTGATGTTGAAAGCTGGTGAAGCAGGCCCGCTGTTCAGGTGGTGTAGGGTGCATCCAAATCGTGTGAGACTAAGGCTGGAGTTGTTGGAGAAGTGGATGTGGTTGACATTCCGATTAACTTCTCCCAGTGGTAGTCCAATGTCTGGTGACCTGTTGACCAGTATCCATTGGTCCCAGGTAGTTGCTGTGTCTAGATCAGATGGCTTGAGTGGCCCGTCCCCATCTAAGGGGCCATCATATTCCTCATAGTTGATCCTGATCTGGTCACTGAGGAGTTCCATCTCTGCTCTGGCTCGTTGTAGGCCCAGGTTGTCCAGCTGTTGTTGGAGGGCTGGATTGGTTTCTGGAGGGTCATCTACTCCTAGTCCAGGGTCATCCTGGGGCTTGTGTACCTCTGGATGGATGAGCTCTGGCATGTCATCACTGTCAGTATCATCCGAAGAGTCTTCCAGATTGCATGCAGTGGAAGGGGAATGGTACTGGTAGATAGGGGGAGGATGGTCCTGGAGGTCTTGGTCTGCCTCCACATGAGTGGGTGGGTACTGCCCTATCTCAGAATCAATGTGGGGTGCAGATGGAGCAGAAGTAGAGGGGAAGTCATGGAGGTCTTGGTTTGCCTCCACATGAGTGGGTGGGTACTGCCCTATCTCAAAATCAGTGTGGGGTGCAGACGTTGCAGAGGTAAAGGGGGGAACCTGGCAGTCTTGATCAGCTCTACTGGGGGAGGTCTCATGAGTGGGTGGGTACTGCCCTGTCTCAGAGTCCGTGTGAGTTGATGGAGGCTTGGTAACCATCATGATGTAGGCAATGGTATGGTCCACAGGGATAGAGGGATTACTGGCAGTGACTGGTGAAGTTTGGGTAAGGTAGAGTCCATGCCTTTTGGGGCATGAGAGAAGCAGTTTGGTACCAGATGGTCTTGGGATGGAGAGTATGGCTTGGGTCTTGGACAGGTGAACTTGGAGGTCTGGACACAGGTTGGTGGCTGCATGAATGCTGATGATGTTGGGCATGTTGCAGTCAGCAAGAAGTACATTGTTCAGGATGATCAGAGTCCTGCCATGGCCCTTGATCTTGGCCTTCCCTATCTGCTTGCAGAGGATAGGTGGAGAGTCTTGATCTGCCAGCTGCAGCCTAATAGGCTGTGGGAGGTCCTGAATGTCATGCAGATGGGAGATGTTACTGGTTGCATGAGAGTGTGCTGCAGTGTCTATGATCTATTCTGTCTGCAGTGCTGCCTGGAAAACTTCTCCATCTTCTATAGTGCATTCATCATCAGCACTTATTTGTCCAAAGAATGCTGTATTAGCCAGGGGGTCAGGTGGCAAGGCAAATGAAACAGACTTGCCTCTGGTTGGTGTAGCAAATCTCATGGGCTGGAGCGAGGTTGTCTTCATCCAGTGCCAGGGACAGGAAGTTGTGTTCTTCACCCTCACTGTCAGAGTTTGAGGTGGACTGATCACCATCAGCAACGTGGGCATGGCGTCCCCTGCTTGGGTATCTTCTTAGACGCCTCCTGTCTGTACTGGTCTTCTTGGGAGTCTTCTTGTCGTCAGGAGCCTTGTCATCTCCTGATCTGTTCTTGGGAGGTGACTTAGATCCATGGTCAGCATCATCTGAGTCAGCTGGCCTGAAAGCCAGGTCCGTGTCCTCACTGGTGCAGTCTCTGGAGCTATGGCCTATTCCCCCACAGTTCCAGCAGATCATCTTCTTGTAGGAGATAGTTCTGTCTCTGAATGGGAGGTGCTTGCTGTTGAATGGCTTCCTGGCCCTGTAAGCTGCAGCTGCCATCTCAGCCTCTTCAGGAGATGGTGCAGGGTCAACTTGCTTCACTAAGCACTAGTTGAAGAGGGCCCTTTGGAGCATAGCAAAGATGGTGACAGCTGTGGGGTTGAATTGATTGATATACCCATCATATTCAGGGCGGGAGTTCAGTCCCTTGACAATAAGGTTGAGAAAGGTGCTGTTAGAAACGATGTGGGTGCCTTGAATCTTGGGAATCTGAGAATACATATCAGCTGCCCTAGAGAGGTATGTCTGCATGGATTCAGTGGAAGTCATACGTATTCTCATAATGGCAGTCAGGGTGGTATGCTCTAGCCTGCTGCCTTCCTCAGAGTACAGGGCATCCAGAAACCTGAAAGCTCTAGTGGCCATATCTGTGCTAGCATGAATGGCCTGCTGGATGGGATCTGATACATGATCTATGATGATCTTGAAGGCCTTGTTGTTCTTCCAGGTGGAGATCCTGGTGGGGACACCATGAGCCGGAACAGCTGGATCAGCACCCGCAACAACAGCAGGGTAGGTAAAGTCATCAGCACGGTAACCATCAGAGTCGGCAGGTTCGCCAGCGACCACCGCCTGTTGGCAGTCGAAAGCAATGGCAATGGTATCCCTATCTGATTTGAGGGCGAGAAGGATATTCTGCCTGGCGCAGCGCCAGTTGTAGAGGTTGTTACCGGTGAATATACGTGGAGGTGGCATGGTGAGGTCTTCTGTGTAGGAGTCTTGGCGTTGTAGGTCGGAGTGTTGGGATAGGGGGAGTTACGAGGGCGGGGCAGGGGAAGAGGGGATGGAGTGTGTGTGGGAATCGGCGATCCAAAGGGATCCAGCGGATTACCGGGGGTTGAACGTTGCCAAGCGGCAATGTTCGACGACAGAAGCTTCTCTGAAGCTGGGGTCGTAGACAAATTGATCGTCTGAGATCAATACAGCACTGTGTGGGTATACTCACTTCATGGATTTCGGTGACTTGTGGTCGCTCTTGCTTGCTCCAGTCGTAGGACGCAGTGGCAGATCCAAGGAGTCGTCTTGGTAGGAAGCGGCAGGCGGAGCAGCGGGAAGTAGGATCCGCACAGGGAGTCCAGGTGCTAAGTTAAAACTCGGGCTTTCGACAAGTCAGAGGGGAACTGAATCCGAACGCGGAAATCAGCGGCTGTTCTTCGTTAGCGTCTAAAGATGGCGCACATAACCTGTGAATGTAAGATTATTACAACGGCATAGGCTCGATAGAGGAGAAGATACTATTAAGCGCAACAGGCGCAATCATATAGAATAGAGATGTGTACTGCAGGGTACTGCAGTCACGTGCAGGCCACAGCTAGCCTGAGGCCTGGCGGCAGGCAACACGGTACCAGGAGGGAAAGGTACCGGTGTGCATTATGCCGACTCAGAGACTGATATATAAATCAGTCAATAACATAAGGTGACATAGCAAGGGCAACCAAACACACGCAACAACGACACATCAGGTAGAACCCCAAAGAACAACTCGTATGGAGTCTTGTCACCCTGATTGGGCAGCCGATTACGTAGGTAACAAGCATTGAGGAAGGCATAGGGCCAGAAAGACTTAGCTAGCTTAGACTCCAAGTGGATACTCCTAGCTATGTTCTGCAAGACCCCATTGTACCTCTCCACAGTTGCGTTCTGCTGAGTAGTGTATACCATTGATAATTCATGCACAGCACCAACCGATTTCAACCAATCCTCAAACCACTTCACTATAAATTCCTTAGCCCTGTCAGACCTCAGACATTTGAAGACAAACCCATGTAGCTGAGTCATCCATCTGAGGATGGTGGTCTGAACTGCTAAGGGAGCTTCATCCCTGGACCTCAAGCATAATACCTCAGCATAGCCAGAGTATTCGTCTGTGAGACACAGAATATAAAACTCCCCACGCAAGCCCCTAACATGAACTGGTCCCATGATGTCCAAATGGAGGCGTTGCAGAGGTGCACGGATCTTAGTTTTGCTTTATTTAGGAAAAGGGATACGTTTTGCCTTAGCCTTCTGACAAGCATCACATGGGATCTTAGCCAGCTTCTTCACTTGACTGAGAGTGAGGGGTAAGTTGCGAACCAGACCATACCTGACAAGCTTGTGCATGGCGTCATAGCCAGGGTGACCCAGCCGCCTATGCCACAGCCATTCAGGGGTGGTAGGGATAACAACTCCACCATCCTCATCCACATCAAGTGCAAAAACTGGGTAATGTTCAGCACTAAATAAACGGCCACGGGTGTTACAAGGCCTACAGGTAAACTTGTACACACCATCACTTGTGGCAGGGAAAGACCAGAGTACAGAAGAGCCCTGAGTGGCAGTACAATCAACTAAGACTATCAAAAGAAATCTTGCAGTGATGAGCATGAGCCACAGCATTTACCGACAGGAGGTTCACTGGACAGTGGGGTATGTAGAGCACATTAGTTAGAGTGATTGATTTTGGTAACCAATCACTACATAACACAATGGATCCCTCACCCACTGACCGTTGAACCACCCCATCACCAAATCGAACCGCTGGCCCATCCTCAGAAGCATGATACACAGTGAACAAAGACAGATCACCTGTGATAGACATTCCAGCTCCAGAATCAACATGCCAGACACCCTCAGACAGGCTCGGGCTACACACGTTGGAAAACTTCGAGGTGCAAGAGGAAAGGACAGAGCGCACCTCCAATTTCTTGGGCATAGCGAACTCATCAATCTAGGCCTGCAAGGAGGACAGCTGCCTTGGAGTAAGCGTACCTGGAAGGGCCAAGGCGATGGGCACGGGTGCAGTACGCGGTGCATCAGCCTTGCCCCTACTCAGGTGCGGGTGCTTTGTCCAGCAGCGGTCCTCCGAGTGGCTCGTCTTGTGGGAACATGGTCCCCAAGCGCAATCCAGGCGTCTCTTGGCTGAACCGGAACCCTGAGAACCAGATCCCTGCCCACGCTGGAATGCAGCATTGGCAGGAACTTGGGGAGTGTCCCGGGACCACCCAGGATGCCTGGAGTCCGACTTGGGGAGTGCTACATTCAAGATATCTAAAGACCTATATTCTGCCAGACATGACCAGTACTCATCAACAGGCTGCGATTTGTACAGCAACGTACCATACTTCATGCGCAGCGAGTCGAAGCGTGCCAGACGAATGCCCTGAACGATTATACCCATGGCGTGACGCTGAGTCTGTGGAGACCCAGCACTGCGGAGGTCAGAGCAGAGACCGCGAACCTTGCGAAAGAAATCGTCAACTCTGTCAGTAGAGCTCATGACTGAACCAAGAAGCTCGTTTAGCATGAGAGGGACACGAGAGGCAAGGGCATCAGACTGCTTCCTCAGGATATCTAACAAGATATCCCGAGGTTTAGCATAGTCCTGGTATACCTTGACCATGTCATCCGTCATGTTGGCGAGCATCATGGTCAAGCACATGAACTCCTGACGGTCCAGGGGCAGTGCACTGAAACCCAACAGTGCAGGATCTATACGAGACTCACCATGCGCGCATGAGAGGCCGAAGTTCCAGCAGGAGCAGGGGTCAGAGGAGCCAAAGACCTACGAATCCCCAGGAAATACTGAGCGGCAAGACCAGCGTCATAAGCGCGCTGGTCATCTAAGTTCCTAATCTCAGGCAGGGACCTCGCAACACTCACTACCAGCTCAAAATCAGGATCAACAGGACAGAAAGGGAGGGTCACTCTCACAAACTGGTAACCGAGCCTCTCGTGATCCCTACGCCTCACGCCACCAAAAGTCACACCATTAGCAAGAGGGTAGTTGATACCAGAAGTAACAGGACCTAGGAAAGACCGACACTGGAGACCTAGCTCAGAGAAAACCATCACTCGGCGATGACGCAACTTAACACTCACATTAGCCATAGTAGCCTGCATATCCATCCTACCGTACAGGGTGCGGTTCAAGGAGCCAGCCTCCCGTTGAGCATGGCGGATAAGACGGAAGTCCTGCAACTGCAGATCCGGAGGAGGTCCTCCAGTGAGCAGATGCTCCCAAGACTCGCATGACCGCGAAGTCAACACAGGAGGGGGAGGGCCAGGGGCAGGTGGAATCTCCACCGGCGGAGGCGGAGGGGGCTCCTGCGAGGCGCCAACAGCCACTCGAGAACGTTGACTAGGGACAGGATGGGCAGCAGCCTCTCGAGCACGCATATGGTAGCCATGAAGAGCTCGCTCCGCAGGGTTGGTACCAAGGTTCGGCTGAGGGCCCAAGGGCCCAAGGGACGAAGAACTCTTCAGCAAAGACAGCTTGGCCACCTCCGGTTGGACCGGTGGAAGAGGCGCAAGCAGAGGCGCAGACGAAGGCTCAGGCTCAAACACAGGCGATACTGGAGAAGTGTCGAATACTCGAGTAGCGGTTGACGGAGTGACTCCACCGAAGTCGCCACTCGTGGCACTCTTCAAATCATCATCGTTGTCATCATCCTGGGAATTCTCCTCATCCTCAGTATCGTCATCGCTGAAGCGGGCAGTAGGAGGCTTAGGCCCCATTGCATACTTAATAATCTGTGTCTGTACATACGCAACATAGATTCATTAGAACGTCCTCAACCTTAGGAGAGAGGCGTTGAACAGTAGGAGGAGGAACCGTAAAGTTGGAGGTATGATCGGGGGGGGTTACTTCCACGATGGCGGAAGGAGACTCCTCTCCGGCAGCAGAGGCCGCTGGCGCGCAAACATCAAGCCAATCATAAGGAACCTTGACCTCCGGAGGAAGGACATGGTCGCTGTAACGGTACAGAACCCTTCACGGGTACTCTGGCCGTCCAGTAAGGCATACGGGTACACCGTACCCGTAAGCCACGTGACGAACGCACATGATACAGTACCATACCCATGTACTGCCTCATCTCTCACAACGCACACGTTGCGCACATAGACACGAGCTACTCGGAACGAACCCTTCTACTCCTACCACGAAGACGTTCCATCCGAGCTACTCTACATCCCCTACTTAGGTAACCCTCCCCGCCCCTGTTCTGCTAGTTCACCCATATCGACATACACGTAAACACACATCACGCATCACGTTACTCTAGGCTAACCCCTCAAGCTGCTGGGAGCATCCTGAGCTGTTACACTGGTAGCGGAGCTGGTTTCATTCCTTAGGGACCTCACGCATACACATACGCACGCATACGAAGTTTTCCTTTGAATTAATCGCACCTGCCAGGACATCCTGTCAGCTTTTCTGGCATTTGCTGCTCTTCTTTTGGCTGTCTGCTCTTACCTGTGGCTACGAGTGCACGTAGCGCCTGTTCTGTTCTCGCAGTGCTCTGTCCTGTCTGTTCAACCCGCCCTAGGCCGCCTGCGACCTGTCTTGCATAGGCATTTGTTCCTAGCCTGCCCTGACCTTGTATGGCTTACGTCCTCGATCCTCACCCTCACGTCCTGGCCTTTTGGGCATAGCTTCTAAAGCTCTATTCACGAGCAGTAAACTCGCGGCTGGAACAATAGCGCAGCATCGACTCCATTTGCCACCTCAGCCGTACTTGCTTTAATTAGAGTACTCCACGAGTCTGTCCTGTGGCTCTCCTTGCTTGTGGCATCATCTTTTGGTGCTTTCCACCTGCTGTCTTGCTCATTCTGTCGCGCAATTCGATTCGTCGGTGTCATCCCTTGCCTGCCCTGTGGTCCGTGCCTTCGCAGTGCTCATCTCCCTCATCGTATTCTGGACGAACGCGTCATTAACAGTTACGCTTGAGGCATTTTCAGCTCGTTACGCTCGCAAATTTTGCTAGTCCCTGGTGCAGGTGATATTTTGGCTTTCTAGAGTTGCGAGTAATTCCCACTCTCTCGCCCACCACTCATCCCTGCCCAGCCTACTTACTTGTGCCGTTGCCTGTGCAGAATGGCCTCCCACAAAGTCGCAACCCCGGGCACCGACGCCGCTGCTGAGCAGCCTACGCTGTCAGTGGTCGACACCAATCCTGAAGGGATTGCGTCGTCCGACACTGAACCCGACACGGAGTGCAATGCGACGCAGGACGAGTCCGCCTCTGCCGACGCGCGGCACTCTGTTTCGGTGGGCACGCTGCAACCTCTGGTTGCGGGCTTCACGGTTCTGGCGGCACCCTCGGGTGCGCCGACCGCGACCCCACCGCTGGGCGCGGGCGTTGCCCCTACGACGACGACGACGGCCGGGCCTTGCCTCAAAGTGGCCAGTGCAATGTATCAGGCTAGCGCGGCGCGCAAGCGCCATGAGCACATGTCGGATCACCTGATCGCGGCGGAGCAGATCGGCCACCTCCGATCGGAGCTCACCCAGGCCGGCAACGTCAATTCGGCCTTGACTGACCAGTTTACAGCGGCGGTCGCCGCTAAGGACGCCAACATCGCCAATCTTGAGCGCCGCCTCGCCGCCAAGGGCGCAGATACCGACACAGCGCTGGCCAACCAGTGCACTGCGGCGGAGCGCCATGAACTCGTTGAGAGCCACTACTTCCTCGGCAGGGATTTGGCCAAGAGTCGCCAAGAATTGTGCGCCCTCCATGCCACTTACGATTTGGCTGTGTCGGACTCCAAGTCCGCTTCGAAGACGCTGCGCACTGCGCTCGAGGCCACCGAGAGAGACCTGACTCGATCTCAATCAGGTGAGCATAGTCTTACGCACGATGGGTATAAAACCAACCTGCCTTTCACGATTTGCAATCCATTTGCTCATATTGAGGACATACCTTTCCGCTCGGATGTTCCTCGCGCTGTTTTGCTCGTCTATCGCACACTGTTTCCCCCCTGCCCTACCGACGACAGTGACTAAGTAACTCCCCACGTTTCCCCCCCTATGCAGAGGTCGCCCCCCTTCATGCGGAGAACGCCCGCTTGACTGAGGTCGTCGCGCAGCTCACGCGCGAGAACATCGACTTCGGCAAGCGCCTGGTCGCTGCTCCCGCGGCTCCTTCTGCCCCCGCCCTCACCCAAGCTGATGTCGCGGCCATTGTTGCGGCGCAAATCGCTGCTTTGGCTCGCAACAAAACGGGTGGCGAACCTATGGACACGGAGAATGACCCCCGCGGCTCCACCAGCGACGCCCTCTTCCATGGGATCGGGAACGGCAGGACTGTTGGGCGCAAGCATGCGCTGCCTCAGGCCGCCCGTCATGACGACACCGCCCATCTTGACCCCATCTCTGCGCGCAAGCAAGCACTGATGCGCGCCCGCCAGGCAAAAGCGGCGCCGTCGTACACTATGGAAACAGGTTTGGACGTTAAATGACATTAAACGACGTTATATGACATTAAAGCGAGTTAAATACAAGTTAAGCAGGTTAAACCAAGTTAGCTTAAATGATCAAACGTTATTCTCCCTCCACGATACCTCAAAAGGGTCAACCCCCTCGACCCCACCCCTAGATAGGCGTAAACACAAGTTAACACAGGTTAAAACAAGTTATCATGCATACTTTATGTTGCGTCTTGCATCGCGATATGCCATAACGCGACATTCCTATGCAGGGTCACAAGGGAAAGCAACTGCCAGCCAGCCCAGGATTTCCCCGCCAGAATCGCAGGCAGACGACAGACTTCATCCCGGCTCGTCCCGACTTATCTTCCCGCGCATGCTGTAAATCGCGAAACACACAAGTCCGCTAAATCGAAATTCGCGGAGCATCAACATCAGCGAGCAGCCAAGCAGGGAGCCATATGGAATGCTTACGTACCATGGAGCCCGCTTTCACCATCGTCGGTGACTAGTGTGATCCTTGCAAGCGCTTGCTGCAAGCCATTTGCTGCAAGCGGCTTGTAAGTAAGCCCGCTTGCGAGCCACTTGGGAACTGCTTATCAATCGACTGCAGCAAGTGGGGGTGCAATTGGGGCTTACCATACGTATGCAGGCTGATTGCAACATGCAACATACAACAGTAGGTGAGGCCGTCATTAATCATAGCCATCTGTTCGCTAGATATGTGCATGGCTGTAACCTTGTCCAACTCTTGTTAATCTCGCCCTTGAAAGAGATGTTCACGTTTCAAAAATGTTATTCTGGCTGAGACAATGCGCAACTAGGCCAAAAATGTCGTATCTCTACCTTGCTAGTACCTTGAATTTGCAGGCTAGTGCCTTGTTACCGAGTGTTGGTCAACCCGTGTTTGGAATTGATGCATGTATCACGTATTTTGTTTTGTTGTAGAAGCCGGTAGTATGATGCTATCAATTTGTTACTGCCGAAGACATTAGGCAGCTTTACAGCTGGAGGCGTGTGACAAGACAGCTGGTGACAGCTGGAGGCGTGTGAGGATACAAGAGACACCGTTGAATTCCTCAGGCCAAACTTTAGAGTTCGCCTGGGACACCATTGCATTTAACAAATGAGTGTGGGATCTTCAACTTCAACTAGTCTTCAACATAGTTGAACTTGTCCCGGGACCAAAACATGTCAAAAATAAATTGATATTAAATGGATAACAAATATTATATGAAGGCTGAAACTCGAATCCAGCATAGGGGCAGTTAGGCCATCCGTAAGGTAGATAGGGGCTGCAACTGCGGAGAGGATGGAGGAGTCCTTGGTGGGGCTTGATGGACTTAGCTAACTTAGGTACTTAGGTACTACCTTGGCACGGTATAAGTGGGTTACCCAACTTAGTATTTTCAGTTGGTCAGTTTTGGAGAGGAGTGAGTGCCACTGACCTGTAGTACTTAGTAAGTTAAGTGGGGGTGTAGTAGGCCCATTGATGGTTACATTAATGGTTAGCTTGATTGGACAGCTGGAGCCTGTTATCATGGACGGTAATATAAAATGCATGCAATACCGTATGAATCAACAGAAATGTAACAAATCGATGCTGCTCGTCTGCCCCATCTACGCCATTAACGTGTCTTAAGTTAACTTGCGTAAGTTAACTTATAGCTTAACTTCAGTTCACTTAACTTGACTTAACTCAACTTAACTTGTCCACACGTTAATCAACGTTAGTATAACGTCAAATGTCGTCCGTTAACTATGTGTCAATAACGTGCATAGTTAATCTGTGTTCTGTAACGTCCAACACTGTTTCCATAGTGGTATGCCAAGGCGGCGAAGACGGATGGTTTGCTGCACTACCACTCCGCGGACCACCCTATCGCACCCTATGCCGACGCTAAGTTGGCGGCTCATCTCACCGAGTGGGTTGACGGGCTCCTCGAGGCTTGCGACCCCGACGCCATGTATGAGTCGCAGGAGGCGATCGACGATATTCGCGATCACACGACCCGTCTGTTCACTGCCGCCAAAATGCGGAAGCAGAACTGGATGCTCGCCATGCCTTCGAGCATCGAGGACATCTTCAACAAGAACGCCTCCCTTAAGGGCACAAAGCTGCTGCCCCACTACCCAGCGATCGCAGTCAATGACGACAGACTCGACGAGAAGTTGCCTCGTGCACCAGACAGGCAGGTGCGGGTTGTGGGTGATTCAGGGTTGTTTAATCTGAAAGCTGTCGCTCCAGTGGCCCCGACGTTCACGCCGGAACCGTTTCAAATCCCCGACGACTATGCACCCTCGGGTTCTCTCACGGGCAAGATGCAACGCGGTACGATCCCGCGGGGGGGCCGCTACCCCTTCCCTGCCGACAGTATCACCCGTCGCTCCAGTACCCCCCGACGACCCCGTTTCGGTCTCCGACTACTTCTCGTCGGACGACGACATCGCCGATCCCCCAGGATCGGCCCGCCAGGCGACGCCTGTCAAACCGACCTCGGATCGCGCTCCTCGGTCTAATCGGCCCGAGCCCCCGACGTCGCCCGCGATGCCTTCGACGGAGCCCCCGGCCCCTGTTCGACCTCGTGCGAAGCGCGCAGCTAAACTGCCTGCGGACACCCCTTCGCCGACGCGGCAGGCTCGCGCGGACGCGCCCCTGACTCCAGACGCCCCGCCATGTTGACCCGGTTCGCTCCCGCCGCTCGCCCCACCTCCGGCTGATCGCGTCTCTAATCACGCTGATCGCGACCATGGGTTCGCAAAGCGTGTTCCTGAGATGCGAAAGGAATTGCGTCTCATTGATCACAAACTGTCGGACAAGTGTTCTAAGGCTCAGTTGCGCCGATGGATCTTTAATGTTGTCACGATCCTCGAGCTCCAGTTTGCCGACGGTTATAGTGGGCCGTTCGAGCGCATTGTTCCACATCTGTCGGGCGCATTCACTGGCCAACTCCGCCTCACTTTCGACGAAGCATGGGCAGGCAGCGAGTTGGACGGTTTGGATTTCATGGGAATCGTGGCATGGGCGGAATCGCTCCTCATGCCCGAACTACTATCGGAATCACACGTCGCTCTCACCAAACTACACGAAGGTGGCTTGCGCCAAGATACTCGATCCTTGCAGAATTATTACCACGCCATCAAGTCGGAATTTCGCAAAGTCCCTGATCTCACCGATCGCGAGAAGTTAAACTTCTTTCGCACAGGACTCTCCGATGATCTACGCGCCGGAGCACACTCTAGGCGCGAGTCGGGCACATTATTCGAAACAATGGAGGACTTGTACCGCTATCTGCAATTGGACGAGGCGAGAAAAGTCGTCGCGGCTCGTGGCAAGTCATTGACAGACAAGCACGATCGCCATCAGAGAGGAGGTTACGCTAATCATAAGTCGAAGTCTCCGTTCAAGAGGCCCGCGGATACTAGATACCCGGGTAAGGACCTTGCATTCAATCGCGTCCGATTTACAGAATCCCCCCCCTCCGATTCTGACACTGATTCTTTCTCTTCGCAGGGCCTAAAGCACACCGACGGCAACGGGGAGATGAACTCTCGCCCAGCCAAGAGCCCCAAACTGGAGGTCAACGGTAGTCGCAACCCGGCCGCTGGCCGCGGAGGTGGAGGACGTAGTGTGACGCAACCGGCGCACATCGGCAAGCTGGGTGGATCGCCAAGGTCGCAGGTCCTCAGTTTGCAAGGTGCTGATCGCACGTTCGGAAGAGGCTCTATTAGCCGCGGCGCGGGCCGTGGTGGTCGAGGAGGTTATGGACAAGGTGCTGGTCGGGGCCGGTCACAGCCCGTCGGGCCGCGAACCCCTGACTTTTCGGGTCAAGACCCACAGAACGCTATGCATACGAACAACTCGGTCAGCGTCGGGCAAGCCATCTGGCTGCAACACGGGGCTCGCTGCTTCTTCTGTTTTTGCTACATGAAGATGTGTGCGCAGTCGCTGAATGCTGACCGACGCTGCCGCACACGGGACTTGCCCAACTGGCCGGCCCTCAATGAGACGACGTGTCCCGACTGGGCCCTTGACGGCAACGGTCCCATCCCGTTTTGGGAATAGGAATCGGCCGGTCAGGTCTTGACGACCCTAGATCGTGTAATTGGTGACGATAAAGTAGTAGTAGTCGAGCCCCTGGAGCTCTTGTTGCAAGTTCAAGAGGAACTATTTTCTAACTTGGGCTTAACCCCATCTATCGATGTAACATCTACTAATGCCCTTTTGTCCCCTTGTCTCTTGAAGTTCTCTACAAAGTTTGGCATGCGAGTCTCCATCGCAAACGAGTTCATATACGCGCACCCCATTCCAGAAGACGTTGTGTCGGTGTTGGAACACTATTGGGAATGCAAAAATGATGCTCCCTTCGACACATCAGGAATGTTCATCCTCCCAAAAAATGCAAGTCACGATAAACATGTCTCCGGTCTCCTTCAAGGTATGGAGTTATTTAAGGAGTATCAATCGTACGACCACCATACGAAACCCCGCCACAAGGGATCACCTTCAAATAAGGTCGCCCTCCAAGTATGGTATGACCCTCCCGACTTCGAACGGGCCATCCAAATCAATAAGGATTGGCACGCGATCAACGACGCGACCAAGGCAGTATACTTTGGCCCCGCACCAAAGGAGGATATCCCCAGTCCAGTTGAAACCCGTCGAAAAATACACTGGTGGTCGGAGGCATTGGATCCCAAAGTTCGCGAAAAACAAATCGCTGCCAGACGGTCAACGAAGTGCATCCGTCGCAATCACGCACAACGAAACACGAATACTTCCCCTGCTGTGCTCACTACGCGAGCCAATCGGGTATACGAGGTAAACTCCGCGACAGCCCCCGATATGCTTTTCAACGCCCGATCTGACGCAAAGCAATTGCTCACATTGGCAGATTCGGGCGCGACGGGTTGCCTTATGGAAAAGCAAACGGCTGATGATCTCGGTTTGCACATCCGCCCTTGGGAAAACGAACGCGACGGATTCACTTGCGCTAACGACGGGATTATCAAAATCCGAGGTACGGCCACGCTCCCTATCCACATACAACGATATGTTGGCCAAGCGTTTGTCCATGTCGTCGACAAACTTCCTGGAGGATTAGACCTAATCCTCGGATCCGACTGGATGCGCGACGAAAGGGCCGTCCTCAACTACGATCGCATGACCATGTCGCTCAAACGGTACGGCTGCTGTATAACCCCTATTAATAGGCAGCGGGACGAAACGGCTCATTCCTTCTTCACCATGGCATTATCGGACAAGTCAACTGATGACCCAGTCATTACGGGTCGCATGGCACAAAGCTTTTGAAGGCTGGCGCTAACCACGTCATGGTCAACGTCCGCGAATCGTGGTCGGACTTACCGGCGTCAAATGTCACAGCCGATGAAAGAGCGAAATTGCTCACGAAATTATTGCCGTCCGACGGACCGTTACCTGGTCCGCCTGTGGCTAGCATGGATTTCGAAAATTGGATCCACGACAACATCCTTGACCACGACGATAAAACGCTCATCTTGGCCAACGATCTGCGCGCCCTTCTATGGAAATATCGCTAAGTCTTCAACAATTTGCCGATGGGAACTCCTAACCATCGCGTCATCCCTCACGTCATCAAAACGCAAGACAATGCTTACGCCCCGTATTGCAGAAATCGTCGCATGAGTCCAGCCGAGACGTTACTAAGTAGGTGAAGAATACGTCTCCGACCTTTTACAACAAGGCTTCATCGCTCCGAGCTCGTCCCCGTACGGAGCGCCAATTATGATCATAGCGAAACCGGGTGGAACGGGATACCGTGTTGTTTGCGATTGGCGAGCACTCAACAACATTACGATTAAAAATAGGTATCCCCTTCCCCGTATTGACGAGACCATTGACCATCTAGGTGGAGCTACCTTGTTTAGTTCCCTGGACCTCACGTCTGGTTATTACCAAATACGTATATCGGACGAGGACGCGCCGAAGACTGCGTTCACTACCCCGATGGGTCAGTTCGAATTTAAAGTCCTTGGCGGGATGGGGTGGCAAACGCGCCTGCAAAGTTCCAAGCAGTCATGAACCAGATATTCGCGCCCTACTTGCACAAGTTCGTCGTGGTCTACTTGGACGATATCTTGGTTTACGGACGCACTCCGGCGGAACACTTGGCCAACCTGGCCACGGTCCTCCAGGTCCTCCAGGACAACGAATTCTACGCGAAGCTCTCCAAATGTTCATTCAACAAAACAGAGGTTAAATTCCTTGGTCATTACATTGGACGCGACGGAATTAAAGTTGATCCGAAAAAGGTTAGCACAGTCCGCGACTGGCCTACTCCGAAAACGGCGAAACAGATTAGTTCATTCCTCGGTTTGTGCAATTATTTTCGCAAATTTATCCAAGGCTATTCGTCCCTCGCCGCCCCTCTTCAGACCTTGTCTAACATCAAGGGTGACCTTGGCCCCTTGCTCAAGCATGAACATCTCGTAGCGTTCGAAGGCCTCAAAGAAGCCTTGCTTTCCGCCCCAGTCCTCGCACTTCCGGATTTTGGCAAGCCTTTCGAAGTCATTACTGACGCATCCTTACTTGGTACGGGCGCGGTGCTCTTGCAAGATAAACACCCCATCGCCTTCGCCAGCAAAAAGTATATCCCAGCGGAGCTGAATTATACAACGACGGAACAAAAAATGCTAGCGATCGTCCACGCGTTGACCGAATGGAGGTGCTACCTCGAAGGTTCCCACATGACGTTGGTCACCGACCACAATCCGCTCACATACTTCGATACCAAGGCGGTCCTTTCGCGACGCATGGATCGATGGCAGGAGGACCTCGCGCCCTTTAGTTATACTTGGGAGTATCGCGCTGGTCGCAATAATATGGCTGACCCGGTCAGTCGCAACCCCAACCTCTCCGCCCCCGCCGACGTCGCGGTCGCGCACCAGCTGTTGGTGTTCTCTCTATTGGTCAGCGAATGCCGTCCTCGATTGAAGATAGAGACAACGCCCTGTTGCGGTCGGTCCCGCTGTCATTGATATCCTCCCCCGCCCTCCGACAGTCCTGCCCGCACCTTCGTTTCCGGTCAAGGAAACGCGGCGACGCAGACGCCCTATGCCCTTGGCGTCGACTCCCTCCTCTTTCTCCATCATGGATCGAATTTTGGCTGGATACAAAACGGACTCAAACTTCACGCTGGGCTGCAAGCGCCTGCGTGATAAATTTTCCAGAAACGGGTGCTGGTTCAAGAAAAACAAGTACGGCCGCGAATTTTTATGTGTCCCACTTGACGCGGCACTTCGCCTGGATATAATCCGCGAGGCTCACGATCCGGTTTACATGGGCCATTGCGGTCGCACCAAGACGTTGGAACTGGTCACACGCACTTTTACTTGGGCCAAAGTCACGGCGGATGTGACTGCCTTCGTCCAGCAGTGCCATAAGTGCCAAACGAACAAACCCGGAAACGCAAAGCCGAACGGTACCATGGTTCCCGTGGAAATTCCGGACAAATTCTGGGAATGCGTCTCCACGGACGTTATTACGGCGCTTCCACCAACATCGTCGGGCCATGATGCCATCGCTGTGTTCGTCGACAAGCTGTCCAAAATGGTCCATAACGAACCTTGTCATACGACGATTAACGCAGAGGAATTCGCTTCCCTATACCTCAATCGTGTCATCCGATATCATGGTATTCCGAAGAAACTCCTCAGTGATCGCGACGCGCGATTCACAGGTCATTTCGGCGTGGCTCTCCATCGTTTGATGGGCACGCGGCAAGCGTTTTTGACAGCGTTCCATCCCCAGACTGACGGTCAGACAGATCGCATGAACCGAGTCATCGAGGACATGATTCGCCACTACGTGGGGCCATACCATGACGATTGGGATAAATCCTTGGCATTGGTTGAGTTTGCGATCAACAGTTCCTACCAAGAATCTATTCAGAACACCCCCTTTCGGGCTTACCTTGGCTACGACCCTACGACGCCTCTCAAGGCGGAAGTCGAATCGAAATGTCCGGCTGCCAACGACTGGTGGGCTGATCACATTGAACGTCAAGATCAATGCAAAGCATGCATGCAAGCCGCTCAAGATCGTCAAAAAGCCCATTACGATAAGCAACGAACAGAGGTTTTCTTCAACCTTGGTGATAAAGTTATCTTGTCCACCCGCAATATGAAGTTCAAAGCAACGGGTAAACCAAAATTTACACCTCGTTTTGTTGGTCCTTATACGATTACTAAATGCATTGGTCCACACGACGAGCAGACGGGAGTCGTCCGGCAAGTCACGGCGTGCCGCTTAGCCTTGCCTAAGATGATGCGCATCCACCCCGTGTTTCACGTGGGTTTGATCAAGCATTGGCGCTCCGATGGCGTTGTCCATGTTGGACAACCGCTCGAGTTCGACTCCAACGGCGCTCCGATTTGGAATATCCAATGCATCATGCGCGAAAAGTCGCGTGTCATCGGCACATCCAGCAAACGACGTCTCGAATACTTGGTCCGATGGCAAGACTTCGGTATTGAGCAAGACACCTAGGAACTCGCCAAGGCGGTCAAGAAAAGTGCCCCTCACGTCGTCGATGCATGGAAATCACGTGTTACGCCCGTTACGTCCCGACGTACGTCGAAACAACGGGCCCATCACCCACCCATCGCACTCGACGCATACGACACGGCGGTCAGATTGCTTTATTTATAAAGCTATCTTTGTTATTCACCGGGTTTCACCGGCTCACCTAGAGTGACTTAGAGTGCACAGGACTCCTCCCTGTGACACTGTACTATCCCCACTCCTATTCGGTCTGTTCATTGATAGAATTGAATCGTTCCTCCAATCCAAGCTCCCAAATGTAGGGGCTGAGCTTAGGGGAAAGATTCTGCAACTGTTACTTTATGCTGATGACCTAGCTATAATGGCAGAATCCCCGGCAGATATGCAAGCGATGCTTGACTGTCTGAGAGATTTCTGTGAGGCTACTAAGATGGCTGTGAATATAAAGAAAACTGAGATTGTCGTTTTCAACAAGCAATTCTGTGATGAGGCCCGCATGGATCCTGATTACAAATTTGTCTATGATGGAGCACAACTTTCTACAAAGTTATCTTTTATCTACTTGGGATCCCTCTTTGTGGATGGTGACTCAAGCAATCGTGCAAAAGCTGCTTTTTCTAGGATGCTCACTAAGGCCCAAAAGGCACACCACATGCTCCGTAGGCGATGCCATACTATGGAGATATACAATATTGATATTATCACCCACCTGTTTGATTCTCTTGTACAACCTATCCTGAATTTTGGCTGTGAGGTGTGGGCTCCTTCTATTCTGAACAACACACTTATCTCAAATGACCATGCTTGTGAGAAATGGCATAGAGGTATACTTAAACAAATGTTGGGTGTTTGCCAATCTACTACATCTAATATTATCATGGAAGAGCTGGGTAGAACCCCGTTGTGTTTTGCTTGGCTTAAACAAGCTTTGCGCTTCTGGAACAAGACCATACATAAAGAACCTGAGGATCTCATTAGAATGGCTCTTGAGGAATCTTTTGACTCCAACACTGGCTGGGTTCATGACTTGCGTTGTGCTCTCCACAAGCTAGGATCCAGTAAAAACATCAACATTTTGGAGGCTGTCGATGTCAAAGGTCTTATGTCTGAAGTTTTTGAGTCATGGAGGTTTAAGTACCCAAGTGACACCAATGCAGTTAGAGACATCCCTGATGAGAGAAGGGTTGGCTTTAAACGCCTCCGATACCAAAAATGGTTCGCAGCCAACAGCAATGATGAGAATGGCTTGATTCCCTTTACATCCGCCTTACATAAGCAGGATCAGATTCGTTCTATAGCACAGTTTAGAATGGGTTCCCATTGGCTGAACACAGAAAGAATGAGGGTGGTGGATAGAGCACACATCCCTCGCTCAATGAGACACTGTCAAATGTGTGGGTTCCAAAAACCTGAGGATGAAATGCATATGTTTGAGTGCCCTTTTTATAATGATATTCGCCTCCGCTACCAGAAGCTGTTTACAGATATTTATAGGCATGTCCATGAGGATACCAACTTAACCGTATGGAATGTGGAATTCTGCGATTCCACATTCAGAACCTTTATGAATGGAAATGGCACTAAGTCTTTTTGGAGCAACCTAGCCGACTATCTTTCTACTTGTAGAAGAGCAAGACAGGAAGCCCTGGACTGCTTAGTGGCACCGTAATTTATCATCCCTTTTTTTCTTCTTCTTGTGACTTCTCATTTGTTAGCTTCTTACCTCCGCCACTGTAAGTGGTTGAGATCTGGGTCCGGCTCTAAGGGGTTTAATACCTACGCCACCAAAACGGTGGTTGGGAGTTTGGTTTGTTTGTCCTCGACACACCCCTGATGTAATGGGGTTTTTTGCTTTGTGGGTGCTTTTTCTTTTTGTTTAAAGCACAGAGTCTCATACACCCTCGCGGTGTCAAGTAGACTTTAACATGTAATGTAATGTAATGTAATGTAATGTACTGCCGTGCCGCTGCCAGCTATGGCACGGACACTGATGCCGGTACCATGAGGTACCGCGGCATCCTAGTACTTCCTCCTAGCGCATTGATCGAATGCTTATCTAACTGTAAAGATCTTATCCTTACCGTCTTCCCCTCGTCTCTGTGCTCTGCACACGCTCCGGAAAACTACAGGTTACGGTCCCTTCGCTTTAGATTGTCCTTGCTCGACGCTATTCCGAGCTGAAGGGCATTTTGATTGTTGTCACGACGTGAATCAATTGAAAGGAGTGAAGAAAGCTCCACCCGACAAGAATCTCCCCATTGGGACACAACTCTTGTGCGGTATATCAGCCGTGAGCCCGGTGATCCTGCTCCATTGAGCATCAAGCTGTCGTCCAGCACCCCCCCCCCCCCCCCCCCCCCCCCCCCCCCCCCTTGACAACAATCTCTACCTCCACTGCGCCCCCACCACCCCCTTTCCCATCTCCCACGTCCCGCTGCTTACACAGCCTCAGCCGTCTCTCAACCACAGCCTGACCTATCAAACCCTCCAGACCCCTCCCCAGTTGGACTTCACCCCAACCTTTCCTTCCCCAAACCCTCCTTGTACAATCAAATCAATCAAATCTCTAAACTTCTCTCGCCACTCCATCCATCGCAACGCAGCTCTTCCTTTCCGTCGAGCATCCAGGTCCCCCTCTGACCGGAATGCGCCACCACCACCGCCATTCGTGGATGCTCCTCCTCCACCACCGAAGATGCCTCAGAATACCTATGATCCCCTTGTCCTCTGCCCCTTGGACGACGCTAAACTCAAGGCCAGTCTCCGCGCGAGCGTGCAGAAGATCCTGGAGAAGGACCCTAACTGGTTCAAGGACATCGCAGAGGGTCGCTACAAACAGCAACCTCAACCTCCTGCAGGCCCCTCCAGGCCCCCTCCTGTAAACAAGCCGACTGCGACTGGTGCCCCATCATCAGCGGGACAGGAATTCTGGATTGGAGACGATGACCCTGCTGGATCATCTGACCAACCTGAGGACCCAGCATCTGCACCTCCAGACCAAGCATCTGTGCCTCCAGTGCCACCTGTCCATCCAGATGCTCATCTGCCTGGATGGTATCCCGAGTGGAAGGAGGACATGCTCAAAGAGCGGGACGCCCTGATTGAAAGTAAGATCTCCAGTGTCCTGCCCTGTCCTGCTGTTCACCCTGTCCTGCACACTGTCTCAGAGATAGGAAGTACCCCCACTCTGCAGAATACCCACAGTAGTGGGGACCAACAAGACCAAGACCCTACTTCTGAGCCTGCACCTGTCCTTCACACTGTCTCAGAGATAGGAAATCCCCCTCTGCAGAATGCCCACAGTAGTGAGGACCATGAAGATGCTACTTCTGATCCAACCACCTCTGAGCACCCACCTGACACTACCATTATGCGTTTCTACCCTTCCCAGCCCATGGCACATGACTGGGTACTCAGCTCTGATTCAATTCATCACCTCACCTATAACAAGCATGCACTCATCAGAATCATACCTCTATCTCCTTTAGTCCCAGTGTTCTTCCCAGGACATCCCCATCCACGTATGTGCTCTTCCACAGGCACAGCTGTCATCCAAGCTCACAATGGCTTGATCCTAACCCTCAAGGATGTCCATATATGCCCCATTGATAGTGATCCCATGCCACTCACCATTCCACACAATGGCATCCCAATGCAACTCATAAGCATCCCAGCTATGATGAGACAAGATGATGACCTTACTCTTTCTTTGGATGACTCCCAGGCTACCCTATGCCTACCTTCCCAAGAGGATCAGGACCAGGACATAGGACAGGAAAATGAACATGGCCACCCACTCCAGTCTGTCCTGGTCTGCCATATCAATACAAAGGGGGGAGTCTATACCACAGATGTATTCTACCCCAAGCCTACTGATCACCCAGACCAAGACAGACTGCAGAATGCCCACAGTAGTGAGGACCATGAAGATGCTACTTCTGATCCAACCACCTCTGAGCACCCACCTGACACTACCATTATGCGTTTCTACCCTTCCCAGCCCATGGCACATGACTGGGTACTCAGCTCTGATTCAATTCATCACCTCACCTATAACAAGCATGCACTCATCAGAATCATACCTCTATCTCCTTTAGTCCCAGTGTTCTTCCCAGGACATCCCCATCCACGTATGTGCTCTTCCACAGGCACAGCTGTCATCCAAGCTCACAATGGCTTGATCCTAACCCTCAAGGATGTCCATATATGCCCCATTGATAGTGATCCCATGCCACTCACCATTCCACACAATGGCATCCCAATGCAACTCATAAGCATCCCAGCTATGATGAGACAAGATGATGACCTTACTCTTTCTTTGGATGACTCCCAGGCTACCCTATGCCTACCTTCCCAAGAGGATCAGGACCAGGACATAGGACAGGAAAATGAACATGGCCACCCACTCCAGTCTGTCCTGGTCTGCCATATCAATACAAAGGGGGGAGTCTATACCACAGATGTATTCTACCCCAAGCCTACTGATCACCCAGACCAAGACAGACTGCAGAATGCCCACAGTAGTGAGGACCATGAAGATGCTACTTCTGATCCAACCACCTCTGAGCACCCACCTGACACTACCATTATGCGTTTCTACCCTTCCCAGCCCATGGCACATGACTGGGTACTCAGCTCTGATTCAATTCATCACCTCACCTATAACAAGCATGCACTCATCAGAATCATACCTCTATCTCCTCCAGTCCCAGTGTTCTTCCCAGGACATCCCCATCCACGTATGTGCTCTTCCACAGGCACAGCTGTCATCCAAGCACACAATGGCTTGATCCTAACCCTCAAGGATGTCCATATATGCCCCATTGATAGTGATCCCATGCCACTCATCATTCCACACAATGGCATCCCAATGCAACTCATAAGCATCCCAGCTATGATGAGACAAGATGATGACCTTACTCTTTCTTTGGATGACTCCCAGGCTACCCTATGCCTACCTTCCCAAGAGGATCAGGACCAGGACATAGGACAGGAAAATGAACCTGGCCACCCACTCCAGTCTGTCCTGGTCTGCCATATCAATACAAAGGGGGGAGTCTATACCACAGATGTATTCTACCCCAAGCCTACTGATCACCCAGACCAAGACAGCCCAGTTGACCCGTGGTACCTGAACCCTCACGCCATGGTACACCATTTATCCCCGGCAGGAAGAGCTAAGTGGACTCAACGGTTCAAGGACTCTACAGACCGCCTCAATGAACTGGCATCTCCTCCCCCTCCTACTTCATCCTCATCTCCACCTCCTCCTCCTCCATCACCACCTCCAGCTTCTCCTCCTCCTCCTCCTCCCTCTCCACCAGCTCCTGTCTCCTCACCTCCCTCCACCTCTGCTGATCCTGCTGTACCTCCCTCCACAAGCCCTGCCCCTGCTTCTCCCAGCCATACCAGGAAGGGAGATAAGAGAAACAGGCCAGATATGACTATGACTTGCTGGAACTGTGATGGATTTGGACACACCTCCAGACAGTGCCCTTCACCAGACACCAACTTGGCCCATAAGCCACCCCTGGACACCCTTCTCAAGCCCAAGCTGACAGGTCCTCCTGTACTAGTACCTCCAGCATCCCATAGGTCCTCCTGTACTAGTACCTCGAGCATCCCATGCCACTGTCCAGTACCAGCAGAAATCAAATGGTGAGCCTTCCCCAAACTGCTTGTATTGGTCAGACTGTCACAGAGAAGCAGGATATGTAGAAGTCCTGCCAGATAGTGCCCCTAGTTGTAGCAAGGATGATGATGCCATAAATGTTGACCAACAGCTGGCCAACATGAAAGCATCAATGCTGGCGATCTATAAGAAGAGATACCCATTTGTAGCCAGCCAGAAGACTATCCAGCCACCAGTAGAGCTGGCAGTAGAGCTACCAGCACAGCCACCAGTTATGCCACCAGTAGAGCCACCAGTAGAACAACCAGTAAAGCCACCAGTAGAGCTATCAGTAGAGACACCAGTACAGCCAGCAGTTGAACAACCAGCAGAGCCCCTAGTAGAGCCAGCAGAAGATAAACCTGCAGAGTTGACAACTGCCATCCTTTCCCTGTTCCAAGAGGACATACTCCTCCAAACCATGACCCCCACTGGTATCACAGACTTCTCACCAGGTAGCACTCCTCCCACCTCAGAACCAGGTTCCCAAGCTGACATACAGAACAATGCCCATATGTCTGCCATCAGTTACACCCTTGAGGACCACAGGGAAGGGTACTATCCCCTAGGAGAACTGATGGAAATACTAGATCACATGATGCTCTTGCCCACCCCACCCTGTAAAGTCAACATGCTCAGGGTCCCCTTATACACCCTGATCCACGACTTCTATGCAAGGTACAAGTACCTGAGGTCCCTTCCACATCAAATCTGGAGAGAACAGGATATGCCCACCAATCCTGCACCAGTTATTAGCCCTATCCACTTGCACTCCAAGCTGCTAGCCACTCTCATATATAAGTATGACACCTGCTCAGCCAGCATGAAGGATAGATTGAAGTGGACCATTTGCCTGCAGGCAGCCATGGTCAGTGCCTACTGCAATGCAGCTCACAGACAGCCAGGACTCCTCATGCAATCCCATCAGATCAGGACAGATGGAGAGCCCAGCCCTATCCTGATCTACGTTGATGATGCCATCATGCCCTGGAACCAGCAAGACTGTTTCATACTCAACTTCTGCCCTCCTGTCTTCCACTCTGACCCTACAGCTGACCTCTGGGATGACCTACACCAGGCCATCACAACTAGACTTAAGCGGGATGGGTTCTACCAGATTCCATACCCAGTTGATGACACCTGATTCTCTGACCCAGTAGCTAGCCAGAAGCTGATAGATGATAAGCTTACATGGCTTCCCTTGTAGCATTTTGCTTGTAGCATTTCCCTTGTAGCATTTGGCTTCCTACCAGTCACCCATGCAACTTCAATCCTGGACCCCTGGACATAGGCAGACTTTTCCTAGAATATTGATTGATTGCAACTTGATTGTCTGCTTTCTTCTATTTTAGATTTTGACCAGGGCTGACACCCTGTCCCACAGAATACTCCTGAGCATCCTCTCCTTGTACCCCCTTTTTTCAAGTCAGCCTGCTAGCTTATCTTTCAAAGCATTACCTGCTTATGAGTATTTTAAAGTCCCTCTAGTTTTTCTCTTAACTCCTCTAATTCCCGGAATTCTCCAGAATGAAGAATACCAGGAATTGGGGGGGATGTTATTCACCGGGTTTCACCGGCTCACCTAGAGTGACTTAGAGTGCACAGGACTCCTCCCTGTGACACTGTACTGCCGTGCCGCTGCCAGCTATGGCACGGACACTGATGCCGGTACCATGAGGTACCGCGGCATCCTAGTACTTCCTCCTAGCGCATTGATCGAATGCTTATCTAACTGTAAAGATCTTATCCTTACCGTCTTCCCCTCGTCTCTGTGCTCTGCACATGCTCCGGAAAACTACAATCTTTCTCGGAGTACTCAAAAGGGATGTTAAATGGTTCTCTCCGAAACCAACTTGTTTCATCAAGTATATTTTGGGCAAGGCACATACGACGACGACTGGTATTCACATCCCACCTTTATTACGATCAGATGCGGGGTCCGCATCTCTTCTGGAGGGGGGGGAGTTTAACGGTACAGAACCCTTCACGGGTACTCTGGCCGTCCAGCAAGGCATACAGGTACACCGTACCCGTAAGCCACGTGACGAACGCACATGATACAGTACCATACCCATGTACTGCCTCATCTCTCACAACGCACACGTTGCGCACATAGACACGAGCTACTCGAAACGAACCCTTCTACTCCTACCACGAAGACGTTCCATCCGAGCTACTCTACATCCCCTACTTAGGTAACCCTCCCCCTGTTCTGCTAGTTCACCCATATCGACATACACGTAAACACACATCACGCATCACGTTACTCTAGGCTAACCCCTCAAGCTGCTGGGAGCATCCTGAGCTGTTACAGTCGCAGCCATTGCTAATGATGACATTGTGAATCCCGCGCGACCAAGAAACACCATTCGACAGATAGATGGAGTTTCTCAAAGCCGGCAGGAGGCCCTCGCGGAAGTTGGATTGAATAAAGCAGAGGTAGTAATGAGGAGCCCGTAACCTATCAGCCTTAATACACTCCAGAGACTGGACAGAGATGGTTGCAGCGGAACAGACGCGCCAATCTATACACGGAGACGAGAATAACGTTACAAGCACAAGAGACCCATCAATGGGCACCAGTGGAGGAAGGAGCAGCAGCCTGGAACCTGATAAGGGTACAGGCTATACAGCGCGTGTCAGAAGAACACGGTGACGCAGCTCACAGGAAGCTGTCATCGTGTCTATGGGCAGCTGACACAGTACAGACAGTAACACTGTCTGAACCGATAGTTCTCAGGGAGTACATAAGAAGTCACCAAGTCATAAAACGAGTGAGAGCACCGCTATTCATGCTGATAAGAAGTAACGAGAAGAAGCACCATGGGCTGATACGCGTTGGATGGCAACTTTCAGACCGAGACCAAGGAAGATCAGTAGGCCGGGAAATGAGTTTCTGGGGGGGAGCAAGACGAAAGCGATGAAGTTTTGTTTGCAACCTCGAATAATCGAAGCTCGCGAGAAGCTGCTCCGAAAAGTACCTTGCCCTTCGAAGTCTAATCATGGCGGGTCTTGGTCAAAATCGTAGGCCCCCCTCCTCGTGTCACCCCTCCCCTCTAGTCCCTGCCTCTAGTCTGGCCGGAAGCCCAGAAAGTTGTCCCGCCAGCGAATACGTGAGTTCATCCCCTTGCATTCATCGATCATAGGCGCTCGTAGGCGCTAAATCATGCCTAATTGCCTACCCTTTTGCACACGATCCCCCTCATTCGCGTTCTTGGATCCAACCTATATATAACAGATCGGTCCTGTGCTGCTACCACACAGCTCCGAAGCTGATACGCTTTTTTGGAGGTCACCTCTTGGACCAGGTTCTGAGGGGTATGTTGCCCAAACCATCACTGTTATAAAACTGTCCAGCTGCCTCGGCGCTGTTCAGTCTCGGCATTGATTTTTCGGCAATGATAGAAGTTGAAGTTCAAATGAGGATCTTGGGGTTCAAGTTGAAGTTCAAATGAGGATCTTGGGGTTCAAGTTGAAGTTCAAATGAGGATCTTGGAGTTCAAGTTGAAGTTCAATTGAGGATCTTGGAGTTCAAGTTGAAGTTCAAATGAGGATCTTGGGGTTCAAGTTGAATTTCAAATGAAGATCTTGGGGTTCAAGTTGAAGTTCAAATGAGGATCTTGGGGTTCAAGTTGAAGTTCAAATGAGGATCTCGGGGTTCAAGTTGAAGTTCAAATGATGATCTTGGGGTTCAAGTTGAAGTTCAAATGAGGATCTTGGGGTTCAAGTTGAAGTTCAAATGAGGATTTCCAAGTTCAAATTCAAGTTCAAATGAGGATCTCCAAGTTCAAACAAGGATCTCGGAGTTCAAGTTCAAATGAGGATCTCCAAGGTGAAGTTCAAATGAGGTTCTGTCAGCGTATACTACTGGGACACGAGTGCCTGATTGGCATCTAATCAGATGCCAATCAGGCACTCGTGTCCTAGTAGTATACGCTGACAATAATGCATGTCCCGGGAGGGAGACAGATTACCCAGAGGTTCCACTAATCCACTGCCAAGCTTTCGGCTTTGGTCTTCCGATTGGGGGCAACTTAGTGCTAATCAGACCCGCACCCCGCCTGTGTACCGCGACCTTATGGGGAGGATCGAACCCCCCCGTTTCCCTCCCGGGTCAGGCATTATTGTCAGCGTATACTACTAGGACACGAGTGCCTGATTGACATCTGATCAGATGCCAATCAGGCACTCGTGTCCTAGTAGTATACGCTGACAGGTTCTTGGAGTTGGGAATCGGGACACGTTTCGTCAAAAACAAAAATTACAGGAAAATACATTTGAGGTTGCATCCTCTTGAGAAAAACTCGAATAACTTTCAATTTTCGATCTACTAAACACCAGGCAATGCGGCCATAACCATCATCATGCTGAAATACCGTTCCTAAAACATTAGCATTACGTTCTCATCGACATGCCAAAGTTGACCCAAGACAAGCCCGCTCCACAACATCCGGGAGGGATCCTCAAAATAAGATAGGCAATATTGCAGCATGCAAGCATGATCGTCAACACCAATTCCAATTATCCAACACTCTGCACAAAACTGTCTCAAGAGTAACACTGTCACAATAGGGCATGACGGTTTTTGAAAGGATTTCCACCCCAGGAATTGGACCCTGCACACAAAACAGTGCCCACTAAGGGTCCAGAAAGAAAGGCAGGCAAGTAGGAAGTTCACATTGGAAAGGGGAGGAAGCCCTAAACAAAGCGATTAATTTCTTCAGAATGTAAGGTGTCACGCTTTTGTCAAGCTATACCATGCTGCCGTACTCGATTATCATCTGTTACAGATACAAATCGTGTACGTTGGCATGGTATAGCTTGACAAACAAGCTGATTCGTTTCTTCAGACTTCCTAAAATGACTCAAAATACCTTTAATGTTGACTCCTAGGTACGAGGTGGACACCATACATATAGATATTGTTGGGCGAGTCCCTTCAGCCTATTTGGCCTACCCGTAGACTGCAAAAAGAACAACAGCAACTACAACAAAAGAGATACAGCCAGAATGCTCATCCTCATGCCCGGATAGACGGGCTCCGAAGACACCTGCCCCCCTAAGCCATCAATGACTGGCTCCGAAGACACCTGCCCCCCTAAGCCATCAATGACTAGCCCGAATTTCGGCAAAATATCCAACTCTGTCTTTCGACAAAATGTCAAACTCTGTCTCGACACTTTGGCAGTGTGTTAACAAACGTTTCAACAAAGGTTTTGGGCGGAGCCCCCCCCCTCTGGGGGACGGGAGCCCCCAGGGTGCACTCGATTCCGTTGCCATTTTGCATAGATTGCTAGTGGCAGTGTCTGTTTGCATGCTTCCGTTCCAGGCACTCCGAGGCTTGCATTGAGTGTCCACAATAGCATGATAGCACCACCCATCCATCACACTACTGCATTAGCTGGTGCCAGGCATGAGTGATAGTGGCAGTGTCTGTTGGCAGGCTTCTGTTCCAGGCACTCCGAGGCTTGCGCCGAGTGTCCACAGTAGCATGATAGCACCACCCATTTATCACACCATTGCATTAGCTGGTGCCAGGCATAGAGAGATAGTGGCAGTGCCTGTTTGCAGGCCTGTGGTAACAAGCTTCGGTAGCTACTCCTATGATGTGTGTTTAATTCTTCTTGGGAGGCGCCACCATGAGTGTTTACCGCCTTCAATGTAGGAGAGTCTCGACGGTTACACCGGTCACACGAGATGCGGTGCCACTTAGCCCTAAAGGGTTTGCATCGACACCGGCTTTTGAACAAGCCACCTAACGATAATTTCTTCCAAGAAGAAGTAATTACTTCCTGTTGTTAGCGCCATTGATGTGTGATTACTTCTTCTTAGGAGGCGTTGGTCTGGGTTGATTAACTAATAACATGGTTTAAGAACCTGGACCATTTATGATCAGAAGCGGCAGCGACAGAGGTCGGAACCGATTATATGGCTAACAGCCAGCGGTGACCCTCTTGGAAGCGCCACTGATGTGTGATTACTTCTTCTTGGGAGGCGCCACCATGTAGCCCGACACAGGCTTGAACACAGCCTTACTCTGTGGCTTGGCAGGGGGGGCGGAGGATGTTTTGGGGGGTGGGGGAGGAGCGCGCTTGGGGGGGGGAGGAGCAGCCTTGACCTTTGTAGTGCCTACCTTGGTAGTGCCTACCTTGGTAGTGCCTACCTTGGTAGTGCCCGCCCTCACGGTGGAAGACTTGGTGGTTCCGGAGCTAGGGGTGGCCTTCACCTTCCTGCAAGGGCAAAGGAGCAGGCAGCATAGGATAACAGTTGGTGCTTGGTGGTGAGGGGTTGGATTCATCAGAATGGATTCATTACCGGCCCCCAATGAAGGCCCAACCTCATTGTCGGAGTCTGAGGAAGCAGCAGCCTTAGAAGATCTCTTGGGTGGAGGGGGATCCCACATATATACATATGTATAAAGAGAGAGAGCTAGAGACTATGAAAGGATATATAGAGCGAGAGAGCTAGAGAATATATAGGGATGTATAGAGCGAGAGCTAGAGAATATATAGGGATATATATAGAGAGAGAGCTAGAGAATATATAGGGATATATAGAGCGAGAGAGCGAGATAATATACATATATATGTTGAGAGAGAGCTAGAGAATATATAAAGAGAGATAGGGCTAGATATAAGGAGAGATAGATGTATAAGGAGAGATAGAGATGGATAGGGCTAGATATAAGGAGAGATAGATATATAAGGAGAGATAGAGAGATAGAAATAGAGAAGATGTATAGAAGGATAGTCGTACCTGGTTCCGAAAAGGCCAAACAGACCACCAGGCTCATCCTCATCGTCATCATCAGAGTCTGAGGAAGCCTTGGAAGATCTCTTGGGAGGAGGGGGGGCCCTCTTGGGAGGAGGGGGAGGGGGCTTGGCCACAATCTTCTGAGAGCCAGCCTTAACCTTGGTAGTGCCGCGTGTAGGGGGGGGCGCAGCTGGGGCATCCTTCTTCTTAGCTCTGTGTTGGGTTGGGTTGGGTTGGGTTGGGTTAGGTTGGGCTGGGTCGGGTTAGGTTGGGCTGGGTCGGGTTTGGTTATTTGAGAGCCAGCCGCAACCTTGGTGGAGCCTCGTGTAGGGGGGGGGGCAGCTGGGGCAGCCTTCGTCTAAAAGCTTTGGGTTGGGCTGGGTCGGGTTGGGTTATTTGAGAGCCAGCCACAAGCTTGGTGGTGCCGCGTGTAGGGGGGGTGCAGCTGGGGCAGCCTTCGTCTTAGCTCTGCAGCAAGAGCAGACATCCCATGTAAACATATTATGGCTCTAGGGTGCGGTGGTGGTGGGGCGCGCTTAATTACACCCTTCTATAGAGCAGTTGCCCCCCCCAACCCCCAACCCCCAACCCGCTCACACAAATGTTGGCTGGACACTGTAACCCTGTGTAGTAAGCGCATTCCTCAGCCTTCTTGCACCAAGCAAAGTCAGATGGTTGGAAGAGCCTGGCTCATTTTTTAATTACTTAATCATTTGTTCATGATCATGTATCTCCAAAGGTGCCGAAGTCCAAAAACGCCCTAAGTTGGTACACGATTGTGGTACAGAGCCGTACAGGCCCTAAAATGCTCGGAATCGAATTCTGTCTGGCCCACCTTTCGCGCAATTGTGTCAGCTACGCGCACATGTATTTCCGGTCCGCATTCGCATGCGGTCGCGAGAAGCCTTGTACGGAAGGCTGGTGGCAGTACATCAGATGTGCGATAATTTGTGGTACAAATCCAGATCGCGCCAGACACGAGGCCGCGTGAGCTATTCCGAATCATGTTACCGCGGGACGAAAGGCTTATCAAACCCCTACCACAAGGTCGGAGGCTGCGCTTCAACCTTGGCCTCGGAATTTACTGAGATAGCAGTACAACTCGAAAATTCACCTGATCACCTCCCCATCCCACCTCCCAACTTGAGATTTCACCCCCCTTTCCCAAATCAAAAACTAACTTCACATGTGGATGTTTCAAACAAAGTTAAAAAACAGTTTTTTTTAAATATATTTTGAAAATAATTTTGAGTTTTCAAAAAAAAGAAAAAAAGTGAGCCTTCATGCTACGAAGCAAAGCTAAGACGCAAAATGAAACAATTCAGGCTGTGCAGCGTTGTACCACACTTAGGGCACCCACAATATGTAAAGAATCAGTATTTTTTTGGTCCATATTCACCCGTACTGCCCATGTACTACCATCCAAAACCTGACGTAACAATTATTTAAGGAAAGATGTGCACAATAGGGCTACCTACTTTTTATTTTATGAAAACTTGTTTTTGATAGCGATTAGCTCCGTTCCACTTCTACATAAAATCCGTACCGACTTAAGGAGCCCTAAGTGAAAATAATCACATGTTTTGCTTTGCCTGCTGCCCGCCACTTGAGAGAACCGAACTCTGAGTATTTGTATGTTGAACTGATGTGGTTAGGCAACTGTCTTTGGACTGGAGGTAATAGGTGTAAACCATCCGTACCACTCAGGGTCGGACTTAGGCAATAGGCAATAAGCAATAGGCAATATAGTGGAGATACTGAATTATTTGCCCATTAATAATTACTTCATAATTTGGTATTCTATCTTTTTCTTTTCTTTTCATTATTGTTCGTCCTGGGCGGGTATTACGGGTAATACCCGGGTATTACTGGTAGTACCCTGCGCGTCGATTAACATTTTGGGCGCGTCGACTCACAAACACCCCCTCGCACGCTGCAGACTGCTTAAGAAGTACGCCATCTTCGCCTCCGTAATCGGGCGGGGGTCGTCGAAGGTGCAAAATTTCGTCGACCACCCTTCCAAAGTTGGTATATGGCGGGCCAATTAGCTAAAAACGACTGGAATCCTGGCAATCGTTGCGGGGTTCTTGCCGACGCTGTGCGCAAAGCTGTGCAGGATGGTTCACCAGCCGCACCCATAGCATCGACCTCGAACGCCTTGACGTTTCCTGGCGTCGTAAAGCAGCGTGGCAAAGGCCGCAGCTTCATTGTAACGCTCGATATCGGGGTCGAGGTCCAGGCTGGTCTAAAGAGTCTTGTCCCGGCGAGCTCCCAGGTCGAACTGGAGGGTTTTGACGACGGTGATATATCGTAGAATGAGTTATCTAGCGATGCTTCAGAGGAGGAGGACGAAGAAGTCGACACGAGAAAGATTTCCAAAGATGATTAGCGTGAGGTCCATGTGACAACTTGCCAGAGGATGGCTGCTGGCTACACTGAACCAGGGCCTGGAAGGCTGAGGCATGTTGAGCTCCTGGATGTGGACCCAGACAGTGCTCCGCTGATGTTTTTCCTTCGGTTCCTGCCCAAGAAAGCTGTGTCTGACATAGTGAAGCTCACTGATGATAGGGGGAAACAGATGCACCGCCCTACATGAAGCATGGATTTGGGAGACTTCTACACATGTGCACGAGTACGCGCGCACACACACACACACATCTACACACACAAGCGCAACAACACACACACTTGCATGCATGGGCATCATGCATCCTAGGTCCTAACACATTCACACACACACATACACATACACAGGTGCTTTGTCACACATGCAAACGCACCCACATGCATGGATACACACACAAGCATAGGCACATGCACACACATGCAAGGGCGCACACATACGCACACATGTATGTAGGTGCGTGTCCAGGTGTGTGTGTATATCACATTGGCACCACCAACTTTCCTCACTCACACACCAACCACCCACAAATACCCACATACATGTAGGTGGGTGTCCATGCAGGTGGGTGTATGATACATTGACACCATTACCTTCCCACGCATACACACCAACCACCCACAAAAACGTAAGCGCACATGCATGTAGGTGGTTTCCATGCAGGTGGGTGTCTTGTAATTTTGGGGAGGCTATCTGCTCCCCAAACAGTGGGAGAGGCTGTTTCTGCAAGGACACCATGTCCACGCGCGCGGGAGAGATCTTTGAACTCTCTCCTTCGAATAAAAGGAGGCAGTAGTCAGAACTTGACCAGATTGTGTGGACAACTTCTTAACCATGTCCGCAAGGGATTCTGAGAGTCTGAGGCTTATAGCTGGTGTCTCAAGACATCTACAGATGTTTTAATTTTGAATTTGATTTTTTTGAAAACATACCATTTTCAAATTCAAATTCAAACATGTGGATGTACCACTAGAGCTTATTGCACAATAAATATGTGTTCTACTAATCTTGAAGTTGACGCTGTAAAAAATCCCCATCCAATTTGAGAAATATATGACCCTTTTATTCCACTTCTCCCTTATCAATTTTGGGGTATTACGGGTAATACCCGGCAACCCAGGACATACATTATATCTTTTAAATGACGCACCCAAACATGCCGAAGAAGCCGGAGGGCTTCTCCTCATCCTCGTCATCATCATCTACGGGGGCACCTCGCCTCTTGGGTGCAGGTGGTGGTGGGGCGCGCTTTACTGGTGGTGGTGGGGCGCGCTTTACAACCCCCCTAGATGAAACAGTGCCACTCTCTGGGACGTTCAAACCCCTACTGGGGGCGAGGGGCTTGAAGATTGATCCACCCTGCTTGGGAGCGGGGGCGGCCTTGCGGGGAGGTGGGGGGGCTGCGACCTTGGCCTTGACCTTCCTGCAGGTTTGATGCATGTGTGTGTGTGGGTTGTGGGGTTGTGGCGTTGTGTGTGTGTGGGGGGGGGGGGGGGGGGGGGGGGGGGGGGGGGGGGGGCAGGGGAGGCCTTGTGGGGAGGGGGAGGGGGAGGGGTAGCATTACGGGAAGGTGCGGGGGCTGCGACCTTGGCTTGACCTTATTGCGGGTTTGGTGCATGTGTATGGGGGGGTGTTGGGTTGTGGTGTGTGGGTGTGTGTGGGTGGGGGGGGGGAGGGGCAGGGGCGTCTTTGCGGGGAGGGGGAGGGGCAGGGGCAGCCTTACGGGAAGGTGCGGGGGCTGCGGCCTTGGCCTTGACCTTCCTGCGGTTTTGATGCATGTGTGTTGTGTTCTGCCTATGGGGGGGGGGGGGGGGGGGGGGGGGGGGGGGGGGGGGGGGGGATGTGTGGGGGTATGGCGTGTGTGTTGGGTTTGTGGCGTGTGTGTGGGTGGGTGGGTGGGTGGGTGGGTGGGTGGGGGGGGGGGGGGGGTATAGGTATTAATGAGTAGGGAACGGCAATATGATATCATGTCATCATATGATATCATCTGATGCCGGCAGTCTGACTAGGCTACAGTTACCATGTATATAAATATGACACGATGCAATTTGTATGATACTGTACTCGCTTTTGGTCAACATCATATGACTTGCCGGTCCATATTGATGGGTGAGTGTGGGTATGGGTATTGATGGGTGTGGCTCGTTATTAACATAAGTATTCGATGACTCTGCCAAGTGACTCTGCCAAGTCGGGTGCACATTTGTAGGGACCCGCAACTAATATTAGTGCTTGAAAAACCTCAACCTCAACATCACCAGACCCATGGGTCACTCAACTGGTTCCAAACAAACCAAACAGCCCTCCACCCTCAACAACTTCCACACCTCACTAGACACATGGGTAGGGAACGGCAACTAATATTAGTGCTTGAAAAACTAATTTTAACTTTTATTATTGCAGTGTCACAATAATATAAGTTTTTCAAATAAATTTCGAGTTTCTGGCGAGACGGCTTGTCCGACCAATATGATTAAATATTATTTTATTCACTAATATAGTAATACTTTACTATATTAGTGAATAAAATATTATTCTAACATAGTCGACTATATTAGTGAATAAAATAATATTCTATATTTGTCGGACGAGAAAAATAATATATGTTGGGGCAATATAGATATATTTGCCGCCCCCTACTAATATTACATAACATAGCCGACCCCTACACATTTGGAGTCCTGTAGGAAAGAAAAAAAACGGAAGAAGGTAATCATCATCATAAATAAATAGTAGTAGGCCTTATTACGAGGCGTAAGGTTGAGGGGGCTAGCCAGATTGCTTGCACTGGGGCCAGCCAGAATGCTTGCACTGGGGCCAGCCAGATTGCTTGCACTGGGGCCAGCCACCAGTCAGTTGTGTTGTGTACTTGTGATGTGTTGTGAACTTGTGATGTGTTGTGATGTGTTTTGTTGCGTTCTGTTGTGTTCTGTTGTGCTGCGTTGTGTATTATTGTGTTGTGTTGCATACACGTGTTTTCTTGTGTGGAAATCATAATCATCAAAGAGAGTTCACCTGCTGCTTAAGAGACCAAAGAGTGACCACAGAGAGACAAAAGAGAGTTCATCTAGTGCCAAAGAAACCAAAGAGAGACCAAAGAGAGTTCGCCTTGTGCCGATTTGAAACTAAAGAAAGTTAACCTTGTGCCGAAGAGAGACCAAAGAGAGACCAAAGAAAGTTAACATGGTGCCGAAAAGAGACCAAAGAAAGTTCACATGGTGCCGAAGAGAGACCAAAGAAAGTTCACATGGTGCCGAAGAGAGACCAAAGAGTGACCAAAGAGAGTTCACCTAGTGCCAAAGAGACCAAAGAGAGTTCACCTAGTGCCAAAGAGACCAAAGAGAGTTCACCAGGTGCCAAAGAAACCAAAGAGAGACCACAGAGAGACCAACGAGAGTTCACCTTGTGCCAAAGAGAGACCAAAGAAAGTTCACATGGTGCCGAGGAAAGACCAAAAAGTGACCAAAGAGTGACAAAAGAAAGTTAACATGGTGCCAAAGAGAGACCAAAGAGTGATCCAAGATAGTTCACCTGGTGCCAAAGAGACTAAAAAAAGTTCACCTTGTGCCGAAGAGAGACCAATGAGTGACCAAAGAAAGTTAACATGGTGCCAAAGAGAGACCAAAGAGTGACCAAAGAGTGATCAAAGATATTTCACCTGGTGCCAAAGAGACCAAAGAGTCCTGCGTCTTCCTCCTCATCATCATCATCCGAGTCAACAGCCCTCTTAGGCTTGAAGGCTGGCTTGGGGGCTGGCTTGGGTACAGGCTTGGGTACAGGCTTAGCGACAGGCTTGGCAGCAGCAGGGGCAGACGCCTTCACCTTCCTGTTGTCCGGAAATGAAACAGAGATGGTTCAGAACAGGCTGGCAGGCATCAAATCTTACAGCCTCTCCTGCATACCCCCCCCCACCACCACCACCACCACCACACACACACCACGCCACTCAACCACTTACCCAACTCTGCCATTCCTCCCCCCCATGCCCCAGACCCAACCACCTACCCAAAATCCCCCCCCCCCCCCCCCCCCCAAACACACACACACACACACACCACCCAACCAAAACTACCCAAAACTCTCCCCCACACAAAAACGCCCCCACACACACCTACCCAAAACTCCTAATTCCCCCACCCCACACCCACACCCCACGCACCCCAACCACCTACCCCCCCAAACTCCCCCCCACACACACCTACCTCGAAATCCCCAATTTCCTCCCCCCCACACCCACGCCACCCAACCACCTTACCCAAACTCCCCACCCACACACACGGCCCCCCCACACACACCTACCCGAAACTCCCTACTTCCTCCCCACACCCACACCCACCCACCCCACCACCGACCCAAACTCTCCCCCCCCACACACACGCCCCCCCCCCCCACACCTACCCAAACTCCCTAATTCCTCCCCCCCACCCCAACACCACCCAACCACCGACCCAAACTCCCCCATTTCTCCCTTCCCCCCCCACACGTTTGCACGTGAGTCACGTTTTGAAGCACGGACAAGGGATTATTACTCGCGACCCCGTTGCTACTCCGTGGATCACATGTGTGTGTATTTGTGTGTGTGTGTGTCATCACCATCACCCTTTACAACCTCAACCTCAACATCACCAGACCCATGGGTCACTCAACTGGTTCCAAACAAACCAAACAGCCCTCCACCCTCAACAACTCCCACACCTCACTAGACCCATGGGTAGGGAACGGCAAAAAATATTAGTGTTTGAAAAACTAATATTATCTAATATTATTACAGTGTCACAATAATATTAGTTTTTCAAATAAATTCAAAATTCTGGTGAGACGGCTCGTTCGACTAATATTATCTAATATGATATAATATTATTTTTTCACTAACATTATGTAACATAGCCGACCCCTACCCATGGGCCACTCACCTGATTCCAAACAAACCAAACAGCCCTCCACCCTCAACAACTTCACCACCACCCTCAACCTCAACATCACCAGACCCATGGGCCGCTTACCTGGTTCCAAACAAACCAAACAGTCCTCCACCCTCAACAACTTCACTACCACCCTCCGCAACCTCGACCTCAACATCACCAGACCCATGGGCCGCTCATCTCATTCCCAAAACACCAAACAGCCCTCCACCCTCAACAACTTCCACACCTCAATAGACCCATGGGCCGTTCACCTGGTTCCAAACATACCAAACAGTCCTCCACCCTCAACATCTTCACTACCACCCTCCGCAACATCACCATCACCCTCCACAACCTCAACATCACCAGACCCATGGGCCATTCACCTGGTTCCAAACAAACCAAACAGTCCTCCACCGGCCTCAACCTCAACATCGTCGTCAGAAGACTTGGCAGAGACAACGCGCTTGGGGGCGGGCTTGAAGACAGGCTTAGGGACAGGCTTAGGAGCAGGCTTAGGGACAGGCTTAGCAGCAGCGGGAGCAGACGCCTTCACCTTCCTGTTGTGTGTGTGCGCGTGTGTGTGTGTGTATGTGTATGTATGTGTATGTGTGTGTGTGTGTGTGTGTGTGTATGTGTGTGTGTGTGTGGGGGGGGGGGGGGGGGGGGACATGGGTGGGGGGTGGGGTGGGGTGGGGTGGGGGGGGGTACGTGTGGTTGATGCGTTAGTGTCATGTTGTTAAGCACGAACAAGGGACCATTACTCCCGACTTGGGACTTGGAAGCTTGAAGGCAGGCTTAGGAGCAGGCTTAGGGACAGACTTGGCAGCAGCAGGAGCAGACGCCTTCACCTTCCTGTTCAATTTGAATTGTTACATGGTTCTAAGATTCCGGTTGAATTCGATTTGTTACATGGTTATATCCTTTGTGTAGAATTTGAATTGTTACATGGTTTTATGTTTCCTGTAGAATTTGAATTGTTTCATGGTTATAAGCTTCCTGTACAATTTGAATTGTTCCATGGTTCTAAGCCTCCTGTAGAATTTGAATTGTTACACAGTTATAAGCTTCAAGTTGAATTTGAATTGTTCCATGGTTCTAAGCTTCGTGTTGAATTTGAATTGTTCCATGGTTCTAAGCCTCCTGTAGAATTTGGATTGTTACATTGTTCTAAGCCTCCTGTAGAATTTGAATTGCTATATGGTTAAAAGCTTCAAGTTGAATATGAATTGTTACATTGTTCTAAGCTTCAATTTTATTTTGAATTGTTACATGGTTATAAGCTTCGTGTTGAATTTGAATTGTTCCATGGTTCTAAGCCTCCTGTAGAATTTGCATTGTTCCATTGTTCTAAGCTTCCTGTAGAGTTTGAATTGCTACATGGTATAAAGCTTCAAGTTGAATTTGAATTGATACATGGTTATAAGCTTCAAGTTTATTTTGAATTGTTACATGGTTATAAGCTTCAAGTTGAATTTGGATTGTTACATGGTTATAAGCATCCTTTTGTCCGGAAATCAAAAAGTGGATTAATATTCTCTGCATTCTGCTCAGTAAATGCCCCCCACCTCCCCCCCCACACCACACCACCACCACACCCCTCTGTTGCGCCCACTTCTGATCATAAGCTGCCCATGAACCGACCCACACCCACACCGACATACACACCCACACTCCTGCAGTAAACCAAGACCCCTACCATGTAGCAATTCCAAGCCCATCCTCACTCTCTCTCTCACTCTCACCTGTATGTATGTATGTCTGTATGTATGTATGTTTGTATGTATGTATGTATGTATGCATGTATGTATGTATGTATGTATGTATGTATGTATGTATGTATGTATGTATGTATGTATGTATGTATGTATGTATGTATGTATGTATGTATATAAGTAAGTAAGTAAGTAAGTAAGTAAGTAAGTAAGTAAGTATGTATGTATGTATGTATGTATGTATGTACGTATGTATGTATGTATGTATGTATGTATGTATGTATGTATGTATGTATGTATGTATGTATGTACGTATGTATGTATGTATGTATGTATGTGTGTGTGTATGTGTGCATGTGTGCATGTATGTATGTGTATGTGTGTATGTATGCATGTATGTATGTGTGTGTGTATGTATGTATGCCTGTGTGTATGTATGTATGTATGTATGTATGTATGTATGTATGTATGTATGTATGTATGTATGTATGTATGTATGTATGTATGTATGTATATATATATATATATGCATGCATGTATGCATGTATGTAGGTATGCATGCATGTATGAACTAGTACATTACATTGGAAATCTCAAGAAATGCAAAAGTATCTCGCAATAATTGCCTGCCGACCAGGCAAGGCGATGGCATGACGTTGGTGGAGAGGATGATAACACATCAATCGCGAATTGTGCGGGGCAGGCTGCCAGGTTCACGTCTTGTCTGATTATTAGCCTGGCGTTGATTTTCAGGGCTTGGCTGCATGAGCTTTGCGCCTGGCCTGGTTGTCAGCTGCGCGCTGCTTTGGGTTGGCAGCATCTGATGAACGACGAGGCTGGTTTTCATGGCCCTTTTCCTCGTCGATCTGAAGAGCTCGCTGTGCGCGCTGACTGGCTGAGTTCGCTGCTCTTCTGCTCTTCTTCATATGTGCTCAAGTTCGCGTTGAAGCAACAAAGTATTGAAGGATGGAAACTATTTGAAGCATGATGCGGAACGAAGAAAGAGACGGAAATGGGCTGGAGTTTGAAAGTTGCTCCAGTTTCTGCGAAGTTAGTGCGATAAGTTGCTCGAGTTGCTGCCAAGTTTTGCTGCGAGAATTGAAGCGATACGCCCTGGAGGTTAATTCGGTTGGGGGGGGGGAGGGATTAAGTAATTTGCCACCGCGAACTCCAGAACGACCGATTTCAAAAAAGTTGCCGGTCAGAAATTCGTTGGTGAAGCATTCATGTATGTCTACATATACATAGGGTGGATTTCCATAGGCCGTGGATGGGTCTGGATGGGTCGAAAAGTACGAACAACCGACGATCCATCCAGGCCTTCCATTTCCACAGAACCCCTGGATGATTCGTATTTGCACGGATTGCACCGACGAAACACCCATCCACGAGACCCATCCAGATGGCAAAATCCATCCCTGCCATCGACCGAGGGGTGGATTGGAAGAGTCTGGATGACTCGCAAATTTTCCGGTGCAGCCCGGCGCAGCCCGGCGCCGGTCTCTCTAGCGACCTGCCTTCTACCAGTTTCAATTCCCTATCGTTCCCTCTGCTAGTTCGACCTCCCGAAATCTGCGACCTTCCTCAGTTTGACCCTCCTCACCTCGAAATCTGCGACCTCCCCCTGCTAGTTTCAATTCGATTTGCTAGTTTGACCTCACGAAATCTGTGACCTCCCTCTGCTAGTTTCACCTCCCGAAATTTCGAATTGCGTCAGATCTGATTCGAGGAACGGAAAATCCGAGACTTTCTGCATCTTCAGATTCTTCGACATTTAAGCCACAGTGGACAAGTTTTCTACCGCTGGAGCAATTGCTACAGCGCAAGTTATGGCACCCGGCCCACCCGGCCATTGCGGAACCATCCATGCCGCATTTCCACAGAAGCGGAACTGGATGATCGACTGCTGTCGCCTGCGTACGGATGCACGAATCATCCATGACCCATCCACGAGACATAACCGAAAGTAAACCGATTTAGCGACCCATCCAGTACTACACCCATCCACGGCCTATAGAAATCCACCCATATAGACTAGTACGGTAGCCCGTGTGGCCAGTGGCCACACCTGTCAGGATGTACCCAGCAAATAATGATGCCCACCCCACTCACCCCTTCCCAATCAAACACATTAAAAATGAAAACTCACATGACCCCCCACCACACAAACCACCACCCTCAGTCGACGCCCCCCCCCCCCCCCCCCCCCCCCCCCCCCCCCCCCCGTCTCAACCCCCTCTCTTTCCCCCCCAGCATCAACAAAACACACATGCTCCCCTACCTCTCCCCACGGCTTCCCTGCTGAGAAAACAGGGCTTGCGCAGTCGCAAAGCAGATACCCGAAGCTTCTTCTTTGCACGCATTTACCGAAGCTGGGGTGTTAACGGAACAATCCAGTCAACTGGAACTTCACTTACGTACACGACTTGGTTAATTCATTCAACTCACGCTCGCTATCAAACAATGCGCAGTGACATGCTGCTCGAGCATTGGAAAGTGGTTGCAGACATGGGACGATAGCAGCCAGGCGTTCCTCATCGGGTATGGCAGCCCTGGCTCCATGCCTGGCCTCGTTGACAGCTCCGGATCGCGAATTGTGACACCATTCAACTCGCGCTCGCAATCAAATAAAGCGCAATGACATGCTTATCAATGCAATGGAAAGTGGTTGCAGACATGGGACGACAGCAGCAAGGCGTTCCTCATCGGGTGTGGCAGCCCTGGCTCCACGCCCGGCCTCGTTGACAGCTCCGGATTGCGAATTGTGACATCATTCAACTCGCGCTCGCTATCAAACAATGTGCAGTGACGTGCTTCTCAATGTAATGGAGAGTGGTTTCAGACATGGGACGATAGACAGAAGGGCGGCGAATACAGCCATAGGCGTACTGCTATACCCCTAAATTTGGCTGGTTGTGCGCGAGCATGGTGGTATCGAGAAGCAAAAGATTACAGACAATGAGTCAGCGCCGTCGTTGGTCTGAACAGGCGCTCAGAACGAATGCGGAAAAATATGGATACTCATGTTGACACAAAATGAGCGCTTCAGCTATATTAACATCAAACTTGGATCGGTGGGGAGCTGGGTTGGGGAGCTGGGTGGTAAGTCGGCCGCTAACAAAAAACTGAAAGCCAGCCAGCGCCAGCTCGCAAAACCGAAAGCCAGCCAGCGCCAGCTCGCGATAATCCATGTATGTTTACATACATGTTTACATGTTTACATGTTTACATACATGTTTACATACATATATAGATGTATGTACGTACGTGCGTACGTACGTAAGTATGTATGTGTGTGTATGTACGTATGTATGTAACAGTCCAGTGGTAGGCCAGAGGCTCAAGGGACTTGCCCAATCGTTTAGGAAGGGCTTCAAAAGAAAAAGCACTGATGAACTGAACCCCAAACAATCGTTTAACCGATGGGGGCCCTGAGTTCGTGCTACAGTGATAATTAAATTCTACAATATAATTAAATCATCATCACCTACTCCCCTCACTGCAAACCCGAGGCCTTTCACTAGCCTTTCAACCAACCAATCAGTCGTTCACCGCCCTCGACATCAACATTACTCCCATCTACTCCCCGCTCCGCAACCCGTAGGCCTTCCACATGCCTTTCAACCAACCAATCAGTCCTTCACCCCCCTCAACATCAACATTACTCCCAACCATCCCCCGCTCCACAACACATAGGCCTTCCACATGCCTTTCAACCAACCAGTCAGACCTTCTACCCCCTCGACATCAACATTACTCCCACCTACCCTACCCTCCGCAACCCAGAGGCCTTCCACATGCCTTTCAACCAACCAATCAGTCCTTCACCCCTCTCAACATCAACATTACTCCCAGCCACCCCCCGCTCCACAACACATAGGCCTTCCATATGACTTTCAACCAATCAATCAGACCTTCTGCCCCCTCAACATAAACATTACTCCCACCTACCCTACCCTACGCAACCCAGAGGCCTTCCAAATGCTTTCCAACCAACCAATCAGTCCTTCACCCCCCTCAACATTAACATTACTCCCAGCCACCCCCCGTTCCACAACACATAGGCCTTCCACATGCCTTTCAACCAACCAATCAGACCTTCTACCCCCTTGACATCAACATTACTCCCACCTACCCTACCCTCCGCAAACCCATAGGCCTTCCACATGCCTTTCAACCAACCAATCAGTCCTTCTACCGCCTCAACATCAACATACTCTCCGCCCCCCCCCCCCCCCCCCCCCCCCCCCCCCCCCCCCCTCCCTACATGCAACCAAGAAGCCTCTCCCATGCCTTTCTACCAACCAACCAGTCCTTCACCCTCCTCAACATCAACCTACTGAATACTCCCAACCCTGCTTCTGCTCACATGGCTGGACGTCAGCCCTAAAAACCTCACGAACCCATGGGCTACCCACGTGGTTCCAAATAAACCGAACAGTCATCCACCCTTGACAACTTCAACATCACCCTCCGCAACATCACCATCACCCTCCACAACCTCAACATCACCAGACCCATGGGCCATACACCTGATTCCAACCAAACCAAACAGTATTCCATCCTCAACAACTTCAACATCACCATCACCCTCCGTCACCATCACCCTGCGCAACCTCAACCTCGACATCACCAGACCCATGGGCCACTCACCTGATTCCAAACAAACCAAACAATATTCCATCCTCAACAACTTCACCATCACCACCACCCTCCGCAACATCACCATCACCCTCCGCAACCTCAACCTCAACATCACCATCACCCTCCGTTACCATCACCCTACGCAACCTTAACCTCAACATCACCAGACCCATGGGCCTCTCACCTGATTCCAAACAAACCAAACAGTATTCCATACTCAACAACCTCAACATTAACATCACCCTCCGCAACCTCAACCTCAACATCACCATCACCCTCCGTTACCATCACCCTACGCAACCTTAACCTCAACATCACCAGACCCATGGGCCATACACCTTTTTCCAAACAAACCAAACAGTATTCCACCCTCAACAACTTCAATATCACCATCACCCTCCGTCACCATCACCCTCCCCAACCGCAACCTCAACGTCACCAGACCCATGGGCCTCTCACCTGATTCCAAACAAACCAAACAGTATTCCACCCTCAACAACTTCAACATCACCATCCGTCACCATCACCCTCCCCAACCTCAACCTCATCGTCACCAGACCCATGGGCCTCTCACCTGATTCCAAACAAACCAAACAGTATTCCACCATCAACAACTTCAACATCACCATCCGTCATCATCACCCTCCCCAACCTCAACCTCAACGTCACCAGACCCATGGGCCACACACCTTGTTCGAAACAAACCAAACAGCCTTCCAGCATCAACAACTTCACCACCACCCTCCGCAACCTCGACCTCAGCATCACCAGACTCACCTGGTTCCAAATAAACCAAACAGTCCTCCACCAGCCTCGACCTCAACATCGTCATCAGAAGACTTGGCAGACACAGAGCGCTTGAAGACGGGCGTGGGGGCAGCCCTAGGGGAAGCCCTGGGCGTGGGAGGGGCAGAGACAGCCTTCTTGATCTTTCTGGTTCCAAACATTCCAAAGAGGCCACCATCCTTCTCCTCCTCCTCATCGTCATCAGAAGCCTTGGCAGACACGGAGCGCTTCAAGACGGGTGTGGGGGCAGCCCTAGGGGAAGCCCTGGGAGTGGGAGGGGCAGAGTCGGCCCTCTTGATCTTTTTGGAGCCAAACAGGCCGAAAAGGCCGCCATCCTTCTCTTCCTCCTCATCATCGTCATCAGAAGCCTTGGCAGACACAGATCGCTTGAAGACAGGCGTGGGGGCAGCCCTGGGCGTGGGAGGGGCAGAGTCGGCCTTCTTGATCTTTTTGGAGCCAAACAGTCCAAAGAGGCCGCCATCCTTCTCCTCCTCCTCCTCATCGTCATCAGAAGACTTGGCAGACACAGAGCGCTTGAAGGCGGGCGTGGGGGCAGCCCTGGGCGTGGGAGGGACAGAGACGGCCTTCTGGATCTTTTTGGTGCCAAACATTCCGAAGAGGCCACCATCCTTCTCCTCCTCATCATCATCATCGTCAGAGGGGGCAGCCTTGGCCTTGGGCGCGGGCTGGGGCTTAGCAGCAGCCTTGGCCTTGGGGGCTCCAAACAAGTTGGCGGGGGGAGGCGCTGTCTTGCCAGCTACACACAAAGGAAGGGAATCAAGTCAGGCAGAGTCAAGAAAGGAACATTTAAATAGCCCCCATACAGCCTCTATATACACTATATACATAGTGAAAGCTGAGACTTTTGGCCTTGGCCTTGGTAGCTCCAAAGAAGTTGGCGGGAGGAGGCACTGTCTTGCCAGCTACACACGGTGGGAGAGTCAACAAAGGAACATTTAAATAGCCCCCATGCAGCCTCCATATACACTCTATACACACTCAATGGGGGCTGGGGCATAGCAGCAGCCTTGGCCTTGGACCTGGTAGCTCCAAACAAGTTGGCGGGAGGAGGCGCTGTCTTGCCAGCTACACACAAAGGAAGGGAACCAAGTCAGGCAGAGCCAACAAAGGAACATTTAAATAGCCCCCATACAGCCTCCATATACACTCTGTACACTCCAATGGGGGCTGGGGCTTAGCAGCAGCCTTGGTCTTGGACTTGGTAGCTCCAAAGAAGTTGGCGGGAGGAGGAACTGCCTTGCCAGCTACACACGGTGGAAGGGACTCAATCAGGGAGAGTCAGTGAAGGAAAAAACACAGCCCACTCGTCGGTATGCATAGGTCAAGGGCCCACCCCCCTATCTGACACTATCACTTGTGTGCTGCCAACGTAAAGAAAACGCTGTATAACCACCCAGCCACTCACCCATCCTCCTATCTGACGTTCTATATTTTAAGAAAAGGAGCGAAGGTTTGTGTTGTGTTGTGTTTTTGCAAAAAAAAAAATGCAAAAACCAGGGGGTGTTCAAGAAGTTTTTTTTAGACACCCATGCTATGAAGTTTTTTTTTTTTGCCCTTACCCCCCCCCCCCCCCCCCCCCCATTGGCTTTAAGGTCAAACGGTCGAAACGGTCGACGGTTTCGGGGCTTACGACCAATTCGGAGACGATTAACAGCGTGCGCCTCCCCACATACGTTTTGAACACCCCCCGGCAAAAACAATTTTTTTTGTTGCAAAAAGCATTTTTTTGTAAAAAACGATTTCCGTGGAACATTTACAACGTTTCAAATTTGTACCATCCAAACATGTGCTACCATACCTGCAGAGGTTACCACTCTCCAGGGGGGGTTACTGTATGACCAATGAGATGTTCCATACCCTGGCACCCACACCCATACAAACACTCGTCGGTATGCCGAGGTCAAGGGGTCATTCCCTCACACACAGCCCAGCCGCCAGGAATCATAGGTCCATAGATTGCCCCATGACAAACAGCCCATGCGCCAGTAAGTGTTGATCAAGGGGTTAGTCCTCCCCCCACCACCACCACCCCCACCCACTCCCCCCCCACAACCCCCCCCCAACCCCCCCCCCCCCCCCTTCCCCCCCACCCACCCACCCCACCACCCCCACCCCACACGCACACACATCTTAGTGTGTGCGGCCCTTGTGGCATATGGCGACCCCCTCACACGCAGACCACCCTCCCACACACAGACCACGCCGATACTCACAAAAGGGGGCCAGCTTATTGGCAGAAGCTGGGTCACAGACTGCAGTTGTCACACACAACCTCCTAGACAGTAAGCCTAGGTCAAGGGGTCACCACCTGACACACACGCAGACCACCCCCTCACATACAGACCACCCCATCACACACAGACCACCCTGATACTCACAAAAGGGGGCCAGCTTATTGGCAGAAGCTGGGTCACAGACTGCAGTAGTCACACACAACCTCCTAGACAGTAAGCCTAGGTCAAGGGGTCACCACCTGACACACACGAAGACCACCCCGATACTCACAAAAGGGGGCCAGCTCCTTGGCAGAAGCTGGGTCACTGACTGCAGCCACCACACACAACCTCCTAGACAGTAAGCCTAGGTCAAGGGGTCACCACCTGACACACACGCAGACCACCCCGATACTCACAAAAGGGGGCCAGCTCCTTGGCAGAAGCTGGGTCACTGACTGCAGCCACTACAATAGCAGACAAATCCACAGTACTTGAGCCTGCAGTGGCTCCAACCTCCAGGGCCAAGCCACCTTTGGTATCTGCCGTCTGCTTCAGCACTTGGGACAGCACAGAGGTGAGCTGCAAGTTGAAGTGGGTTGGAAGTTCAGATCAGGTTCAGTTTAGGTTCACTGTAGGTTCAGTTTTGGCGACGGGTTTGGTTATGATTCAGTTTAGGTTCAGTTAAGGTTCAGTTCTGGTTCACTGTAGGTTCAGTTTAGGCGACGGGTTCGGTTATGGTTCTGTTTAGGTTCAGTTAAGGTTCAGTTTAGGTCCACTGTAGGTTCAGTTTAGGCGACTAGTTCAGTTTCAGTTCAGTTTTGGTTCAGTTTTGGTTCAGTTTAGGTTCAGTTTAGGTTAGGTTAAGGTTCAGTTTTGGTTCCGTTTCGGTTCCGTTTCGGTTCCATTTAGGTTCGGTTAAGGTTCAGTTTAGGTTCAGTTTAGGTTCGGTTAAGGTTAAGTTTAGGTTCACTGAGGCGACAAGCTTGAGCCTGAGACTGGGCGTTGGCAAGGGCTGGGGCAGAGGCAGAGGCAGGGGCAAGGGGCAGAGGCAGGGGTAGGGGCAAGGGCAGGGGCAGAGGCAGGGTAGGAGCAAGGGCAGGGGCAGAGGCAGGGGCAAGGGCAGGGGCAGAGGCAGGGGCAAGGGGCAGAGGCAGGGGTAGGTGCAAGGCAGGGGCAGAGGCCGGGGCAAGTGGCAGAGGCAGGGGAAAGGGCAGGGGCAGAGGCAGGGGCCAGGGTCAGAGGCAGGGGTAGGGGCAAGGGCAGGGGCAGAGGCAGGGGAAAGGGGCAGAGGCAGGGGTAAGGGCAGGGGCAGAGGCAGGGGCAAGGGGCAGAGGCAGGGGCAGGGGCAAGGGGCAGAGGCAAGGGCAAGGGCAGAGGCAAGGGGCAGAGGCAGGGGTAGGGGCCAGAGGCAAGGGGCCAGAGTGCAGGGGTAGGGCAGGGGTCGGGGCAGGGGCAGAGGGGCAAGGCGGACAGCGGCAGATGGCAGGGGAAAAGGGGCAGAGGCACGGGGCCAGAGCAACGGGCAAGGGCAGAGGCAGGGGCTAAGGAGGCAGAGGACGGGGCAGAGGCAAGGGCAAGGGCAGAAGCAGGGGCAAAGGGGCCAGAGGCAGGGGGTATGGGCAAGGGCTCGGCAGAGGGCAGGTAGGGGTAGGGGCAGATGCAGGGGGAAAGGGGCAGAGGCAGGGGTAGGGGCAAGCGGAAGGGGACAGAGGCAGGGGCAAGGGGCAGAGGGCTGAGTAAGGACCACGGGCAGGCGGCAGAGGCAGGCAAGGGCAGAGGCAGGGGTAGGGTGCAAGGGCAGTTGCGAGGCAAGGGCAGGGCAGGGGCAGGGCAAGAGGCCAGAGGCAGGGGTTGGGGGCAGAGGCAGGGGTGGTATGGGCAAGGGCAGGCTGTCAAGGGGCAGAGAAAGGGGCAAGGGGCAGAGGCAGGGTAGGGGCAGGGCCAGGGGCACGGGGCAGGGGTAGGGGCAAGGGCAGAGGCAGGGGCATAGGGCAGAGGCAGGGGTAATTGCAAGGGCCAGGGGCAAAAAGCTCGGCAGCAGTGGCAAGAGGCCAGGGAAAGGGGCAAGGGGCCGGAGGCAGGGGTAGGTGCAACTGGCAGGGGCAAGGGCAAAGGCAGGGTCGGCCAAGGGCGGGGGCGCTAGAGGCAAGGGGCAGCGCCAGGGCAAGGGCACAGAGCAGGTGCCAAGGGCAGGGGCAGAGGCAGGGGCCAGGGAGAGGCATTAGGCAGGGGGTAGGGGCAAGGGAGGGGACCAGAGGCAGGGGAAAAGGGGCCGAGGCAGGGGTAAGGGCGGGGCATGCAGGGGCAGAGAGAGGCAGGAGCAAGGGGCAGAGGCCGGGGTTAGGGGCAAGGGGCAGAGGCAAGGGCAAGGGCAGAGGCAAGGTGCAGAGGCAGGGGTAGGGGGCAGATGGCACGGGCAGGAGCAGTGGTAGGGGCAAGGGCAGGGGCAGAGGCAGGGGAAAGGGGCAGAGGCAGGGGTGTAGGGAAGGGCAGAGCAAGGGGCAGAGGCAAGGGGGCAGAGCAGGGGTAGCGGGCAGAGGCAAAGGGCAGAGGCAGAGGCAGGGGAAAGGGGCAGAGGCAAGGGCCAGAGGCAGGTCAGGGCAGCGCATGGGCAAGTTGCCAGAGGCACGGGGCAGAGGCAAGGTGCAGATGCAAGCGGCAAGGGCAGAAGCAGGGGCAAGGGGCAGAGGCAGGGTAGGGTAGGGGGCAAGGGCCAGCGGGCCAGGGGTATGGGTAGGGGGGCAGATGCAGGGGCAAGGGGCAGACGGCAGGGGTAGGGGCAGGGCAGGGCAGCAGGAAGGGCAAGGGGCGATGCAGGAGTTAAGACAAGGAGGGCGAGGCAGGCAAGGGGTCAGACGGGAGGGGTAGGGCAAGGGCAGTGCAGAGGCAAGGGGCGAGGCAGGGCAGGGCAGAGGCAGGGGAGGGGTGGGGCAGAGGCAGGGTTGGGTAGGGGCAGAGGCAGGGCAAGGGGCAGAGGCAGGTTTATTGGCAAGGGCAGAGGCAGGGGTTAGGGTAAGGCATGGGCAGAGGCAAGGGCAGCGGCAGGGGTAGGCAAGGGCAGGGGGAAGGGGCAGGGGGAGGGGCGGGAGGCAGGGGTGGTAGGGGCAAGGGGCCAGAGGCAGGGGTCGGGGGGCACAAAAGGGCAAGGGCAGGGCAAGGTGCCCAGCGCAGGGGCAAGGGGCCACGGCAGCGGCAAGGCAGGAGGCAGGGGTAGGGGCACGGGCCGGGGCAAGGGGCGAGGGCAGGGGCAGAGGCAAGGGGCAGAGGCAGGGGGGGCGCAAGAGGCAGGGGGGTTAGCGGGCATGGCAAGGGGCAGAGGCATGGGGGTATGGGCAGAGAGGCAGGGGCAGAGGCATTGGGTAGGGGCAAGGGCAGGGGAAGCGTCAAGGGGCCAGGGCAGGGGCAAGGGGCAGATGCAGGGTGGTAGGGGCAAGGGCAGGGGCAAGGGCAGGGGCGAGGGGCAGAGTCAGGGAGGGGTCGGGGCAAGGGGGCCGAGGCCGGGGTTAGGGGGCAATGGCAATGGGCAGCGGCAGAGGCAAGGGGCAAGGGGCAGAGGCAGGGCAGAGGCAAGGGGCAGAGGCAGGGGTGGGGCAAGGGGGCAGGGGTCAGGGTTGGGGCAGATGCCAGGGGTAGGGGTAGGGGAAGGGGCAGAGGCAGGGGTTGGTGCAGAGGCAGGGGTAGGGCAAGGGCAGGGGCAAGGGGCAGAGGAAGGGCAAGGGGCAGAGGCAGGGGTAGGGGCAAGGGCCAGGGGCAACGGGAGGGGTAGCGGGCAAGGGCAGAGCAGGGGCATTAGGGCAGAGCAGGGTTACGGGCCAAGGGCAGGGGCAAAAGCGGCGGCAAGGGCAGAGGCAGGGGAAGGGGCAAGTACTGAGGAGGGGAGGTGCAAGGGCAGGGGCAATGGGCCAAGAGGAGGGCCAAGGGCGGGGCGAGGCAGGGGAGAGGGCCACGGGCAAGGGCAGAGGCAGGGGCAAGGGATACAGGGAGGGGTAGGGGCAATGGCCTAGCGGGGCAAGGGCCAGGAGTAGGGGTAGGGGTCGGTTAGGGGCACGGGCAGGGCATGGGTAGTGTAAGGGGCAGCAGAGAACGGGGCAAGGGGGGCAGAGGCAGGGGGTAGGGGCAAGGGCAGAGTCAGGGGTGGTAGGGGGCAACAAGGCAGAGGCAGGGGTAGGGGCAAGGCAGAGGGAAATGGCAGGCCCCTGAGGCAGGGGCCTGGGGCAGAATCAGGGGCAGAGGTTAGGGCAATGGCCGTGGGCCTCAGAGGCAGGGTAGGGGCAGGGGCAGAGGAAGGGTAGGGCAGATGCACGGGGCGGACACAGAAGTCAGGGGCCAGAGGCAGGGGCAAGGGCTGAGGCCAGGGGTAGGTGCATGGAGGCAGAGGCAGGGGAAAGGGGGCAGAGGCAGGTAGGGGCAAGGGCAGAGGCAAGGGCAGAGGGCCTGGGTAGGGGCGAGGGGCAGAGGGAAAGGGGCAAGGGCAGAGGCAGGTGTAGGGGCAAGGGCAGAGGCCAGGGGGTTAGTGGCAAGGGCAGGGGCAGATGGCAGGGCAAGTGGCAGAGGTTCGGGGAAGCAAGCAAGGGGGCGAGAACGGCCGAGGAAGGGGTAGGTGCAAGGCAATTGGTAGGTGGGGGGGGTGGTAGCGGCAAGGGCAGAGGCAGGGGCAAGGGACAGAGGCAGGGGTAGGGGCAAGGGCAGGGGCAGAGGCAGGGGCAAGGGGCAGAGGTAGGGGCAAGGGCAGGGGCAGAGGCCGCGGCAAGGGCAGGGGCAGAGACATGGGCAAGGGGCAGAGGCAGGGGCAAGGGGCACAGGCAGGGGTAGGGGCAAGGGCAGGGGCAGAGGCAGGGGCAAGGGGCAGAGGCAAGGGGCAGAGGCAGGGGTAGGGGCAAGGGCAAGGGCAGGGGGAGAGACAGGGGCAGGGGATGCTTGATCAAAGTCACAACACGAATACCCAGACACAAGTTCATACCACCCACCCACGCACCATATCCCACCAACCCGCAACCACCCACATCCACCCTCTATCCCACCCACCCACTACCACCCACATCCACACCAAAACCCTATCCCACCCACAAACACATACACACCAACCCCCTATCACACCCACACCCACACACCTTAACCCTACCCAGGATTCCAAGTCAGAGACACCGATGCGATGGAGATGCGCCATCAGACAATCCTTACTCAAGTTTGTATCAGCATGCCTGCGATGCAGCACTACTATCACACAATCTGTAAACAAGAAAATGGTGCGCAGCTAGCCTGAAATAGCTTGAAATGGACCGAATTCAATCTGAAATAGCCTGGAATAGCTTGAAATGGACCGAATTCGATCTGAAATAGCCTGAAATAGCTTGAAATGGACCGAATTCAATCTGAAATAGCCTGAAACAGATTGAAATGGACCGAATTCGATCTGAAATAGCCTGAAATAGCTTGAAATGTACCGAATTCGATCTGAAATAGCCTGAAATAGCTTGAAATGGACCGAATTTAATCTTAAATAGCCTGGAATAGCTTGAAATGGACCGAATTCGATCTGAAATAGCCTGAAATAGCTTGAAATGGACCGAATTCGATCTGAAATAGCCTGAAATAGCTTGAAATGGACCGAATTTAATCTTAAATAGCCTGGAATAGCTTGAAATGGACCGAATTCGATCTGAAATAGCCTGAAATAGCTTGTAATGGACCAAATTTAATCTGAAATAGCCTGAAATAGACGGAATACAGCTGAAATCGCCTGAAAAAGTTTGAGCGCTCATGAGCATACACAAGTCCGCACAAACGAACTTGGGACTTGGAGGTGGTAACAAACAGCAATCTCACCAAAGAGAATCATGCACAGCTACAAAAGCATACACTAACATGTATTAGACTCAGGAGGTGGTACCGACCAGCAATGTCACCAAAGAGAATCTTGCACAGCTACAAACACATACGGTACGCACGATACACATACACACCAAAATAACGGAGATAGCAATAAGCAATCTCACCAAAAAGAATCATGCACAGCTACAAGCGCATACACCAGTCCTCACAAACAAACATGAGACTCGGAGGTGGTACCGAACAGCAATCTCACCAAAGACAATCATGCGCAGCTACAAAGACATACGGTACACACGAAGCACAAACACGCCCAAATATCAGAGTTACCCCCTAGCAATCTCACCAAAAAGAATCATGCACAAACTCATGCTTTCTGTCCTCAAGAGTGTGGTGTAGTAGCGTTAATCCTGCCCATGTTTACTCTTCCAGGTGACAGTGTGCAGCCTGAAGGCTGATGGACCATGCGATCAAGCAAACCTTACACAACACTGCACAAACAAACCTGAGACTGGGATGTGGTACCACCAGGAGCAGTACTCAGGGGAGAGACAAACACACACACTAGCGCACACACACCTGAGACTCGCAGATAGAACCAGGAGCAGTACCCAGCCCTGCCAGGGAAGCGGAAAAAGAAAACAAAACTGAGACTGGGGGGTGGTACCACCAGGCACAGTACCCATGGGGGCGACAAACACACACACACACACAAACAAACACACATACAGACACACACACACACCTGAGACTCGGAAGTAGTACCGCCAGGAGCAGTACCCAGGGGAGAGAGGGAGATCCTGGCTGATGACCTGCTTTCCTGCCCAAAGCCAGTGACACGAAGCAGAACAAAGGGCACACAGAGCTCTCCAGGGCCTACGGAATGAGTGGTGGGGATGGGAGTGGTGAGAAGAGGGCGGGCCACTGGTGTGTGTGTGTGTGTGTGTGTGGGGGGGTGGGGGGGGGGGGGGGGGGGGGGGGGGGGGTGGGGGGGGGGGAGGTGTTGTAGGAGGGTTAAGGAGGTTAGGTTTCTAAAGAAGAGGGAGGGGCATGGTTGGTATGTGTGCGGTGTGCGGTGTGTGTTGTGAGGTGGTGGTGGTGGTGGTGGTGAGTATGATTCACAATCACGGCCAAAAGAGATGACCTGCTGTTTATTTAACGGAGACACTTAGCTTGCATGAAAACGCATCATGGTATTCATAAGCATAATTTGAGTGTAGGCTGCACACTCCCTGAAGGGATAGGTGGGGAAAGGTTGCGATCAGCCTCTTACCCACCTTTCCCACCTGGGATGTTGGGGTCTGCTGCCCAGCCCCAGTTTAGTGGGTGGGTGGGCCACATGAGGAAGGCCTGTCGTTGCGCTCATGATGCAACAATCGATCAACATCACGTGGCCAAGCCACCTGGGATGTTGGGGTCTACTTCCCAGCCCCAGAGTGGTGGGTGGGTGGGCCACATGAGGAAGGTCTGTCGTCGCGGTCATGATGCAAGGATAAATCAACATCATGTGGCCAAGCCACCTGGGATGTTGGGGTCTGCTTCCCAGCCCAGTGTGGTGGTGTGGGTGGGCCCACATGAGGAAGGTCTGTCGTTGCGCTCATGATGCAACGATCGATCAAACATCACGTGGCCAAGCCACCTGGGATGTTGGGGTCTGCTGCCCAGCCCCAGTGTGGTGGGTGGGTGGGCCACATGAGGAAGGTCTGTCGTTGCGCTCATGATGCAACGATCGATCAACATCACGTGGCCAAGCCACCTGGGATGTTGGGGTCTGCTTCCCAGCCCCAGTGTGGTGGGTGGGTGGGCCACATGAGGAAGGTCTGTCGTTGCGCTCATGATGCAACGATCAATCTACATCATGCGGCCAACCCACCTGGGATGTTGGGGTCTGCTTCCAAGCCCCAGAGTGGTGGGTGGGTGGGTGGGCCACATTAGGTGGGTCTGTCGTTTTTCAGCATGACCAGCCACATGCAGAGCGGTGGCTGGAAAGCAGACCCCAACATCCCAGGTGGGTTACCCATGGGCACACATAGGAGTGTAACACTGTTGTTCACATGTATCCACGCATGTGCCCACATTTGTCCATATTCATCTATGCATTTGTCCACATGTATCCATTTTCATCAACACATTTGTTCACATTTATCCATATTTATCTACACTTGTATCCACATTTATCCATATGTATCCATACATTTTGGTCACATTTTGACGTTTGTCCACATATTTATCCACACATCTGTCCACATATATATCCAAACTTTTGCCCACATATTTATCCACACATTTGTCCACATATGTATCCAAACTTCTGCCCACATATGTATCCACACATTTGCCCACATATGTATCCAAACTTTTGCCCACACATTTGTCCACAAATGTCCACAAATGTATCCTCACATGTTCCCACTTATTCATCCATATATTTGTCCACATTAGTGTCCACACATTTTCCCACATATTAATCCATATTTTTGTCCACATGTGTCCACAAATATATCTACACATTTGTCCACATGTGTATCCACACATTTATCAATATATATCCACACATTTATCAATATATATCCACACATTTATCAATATATATCCACACATTTATCAATATACATCCACACATTTATCAATATATATCAACATTTCTTTCCCTATTCCTCCCCCCTTTCTCTCTCTCTCCCCCCTTTCTCCCTCTATCTCCCCCCCTTCCTCTCTCTCCCCCTTTCCCCCCTCTATCCCCATTTATCCCTCTATAAGAGCCACACAGGGAGCAAGAGAGAGCCAGACAGGGAGCAAGGGGAGAGCAACACAGGAGCAAGTGAGCCCACACAGGGAGCAAAGACAGCCACACAGGGGGAGCAAGAGAGAGCCATCACAGGGAGCAAGAGAGAGACACACAGGGAGGCAAGAGACAGCCACCATGGGAGCAAGAGAACAGCCACCTCAGGGAGCAGAGAGAGGCCACACAGGGAGCAAGAGAGAGCCACACAGGGAGCAAGAGAAGCCACATCAGGGAGCAAAGACAGCCACAGGGAGCAAGAGACGCCACACCGGGAGCAAGAGAGAGCCACACAGGGAGGTCCAAGAGACAGCCAACAGGGGCAAGAGTACAGCACAACAGGGAGCAAGGAATGCCACACAGGGAGCAAGAGAGAGCCACAACAGGGAGAAGAGAGAGCCACACATGGAGCTAAGAGAAGAGCCAAGCAACAGGGAGCAAAGAGAGCCCACACATGGAGCAGGGAGAGCCACACAGGGAGCTAAGAGAGGAGCCACGCAGGAGCAAGGGAAGAGCCACACAGGGAGCAAAGAGAGCCACACCTAGGGAGCAAGTGAGCGCCCCACAGGAGCCAGAGGAGCCACCACAGGGGAGCAAGGGGAGCCACACCGGAGCAAGAGAGAGCCACACAGGGAGCAAGAGAGAGCCACACCCAGGGAGCAAGAGAGAGCCACACAGGGAGCAATGAGAGACCACACAGGGAGCCAAGGAGAGAGCCACACAGGACAAGAACAGCCACACAGGGAGCCAAGAGAGAGCCACAAAAAAAAAAACAAAGGGAGCCCCAAGAGAGCGCCACAAGGAGCAAGAGAGGAGCACACAGGGACGCAAGAGAGAGCCACACAGGGAGCAAGAGGAGAGGCCACACAGGGAGCAAGAGCGAGCCACAATGGGAGCAAGAGAGAGCCCACACAGGGAGCAAGAGAGAGCCACACAGAGCAGAGAGAGCTCAACACAGGGAGCAAGGAGAGAGCCACACAGGGAGAAAGGTAGAGCCACACAGGTGAGCAAGAAGAGCCACCACAGTGGAGCTAAGGGAGAGCCACACAGGAGCCAAAGAGAGAGCGCACACATGGGAGCAAGAGAGAGCGACCCAGGGAGAAAGAGAGAGCCACACAGGACAAGAGAGAGCACACAGGAGCAATAGAGAGCCACACAGGGATCAAGAGATAGCCACACAGGGAGCATATTAACTCCAAACATAGCAAGATATAGCACATAGTTAGCACTAGATATCCACACATTTATCAATATATATCCACACATTTGTCCACGTGATCTTACACAGGAGTGTATCGAAGTGTATCAGGAAGAACTTATGATTTTAGAGTTGAAATACAAATATAAATATTCAAATAAAAATAAAGTCTTGGGAGTACTTTATTTATAAACATGTATAATATAACTTACAGCCTTCTCGGTCTGGGACAGGGTTGCGTTGGGCGCAGAGGCCGCCACAAAGCCTTTGTTGGATTCAGGAACAGAAACAACTACCAGCTGAGAAGCCTTGATGGCTTCAGCGGCGGAAACGATGCTGGAGATCATCTGCAACAGACAGTGGTCAAGTTTTGAATAAATTTTCATTGAATACAAAAAAGAGAAATAAGGAGAATAAAAAATGATTGGGATCAAATAAACAGTCCTTAGCTATGTAACACTTTCGGTATATGTTGATGCTGATTCGGAACAGAAACAACCACCAGCTGAGAGTCCTTGATGGCTTCAGCGGCGGACACGATGCTGGAGATCATCTGCAACAAAAATGTGTCAAGTTTTGAATAAATTTACATTGAATACAAAAAAGAGAAATAAGGAGATTTAAAAATGATTGGGATCAAATCAAATAAGTGCTTAGCTATGTAACACTTTCGGTATATGTTGATGCTGATTCGGAACAGGAACGACCACCAGCTGAGAAGCCTTGATGGCTTCGGCAGCGGACACAATGCTGGAGGTCATCTGCAACAGAAAGCAGTCAGGTTTTGAATTTAAATAAATTTTGATTTAAATTGAAGAGAAATAAAGAGAAATAAAGATAACATGATGGGAATCGGGTTGGAATTAAAAAAAAAGTGCTTAGCTTTGTAACACTTTTGGTATATGTTGATGCTGATTAGGAACAGAAACAACCGCCAGCTGAGAAGCCACGACAGCTTCGGCGGCGGACACAATGCTGGAGATCATCTGCACCAGAAAGTGGTCAGGTTTTGAATTTGAATTCAAGAGAAATAAGGATATTTAAACATATTTGGAATTAAAGAAAAAGTGATTAGCTATGTAACTTTTTTGGTATATTTTGATGCTGATTAGGAACAGACCCTTTTATTCCACCTTGATCATTAGTTGAGTTTTAACGGTTATACACAGCCACCCAGGACAAACATGAGAGCTTACCCTAGCATCTGTCTTGGATCCGTCAACAACGTCGTTCTCAATCACAACCACCTTACAGCCCCTGCGAACAAGTGTGGACGACTAGAGGTAGGAATGTATGATAATGATAACGCCTGGTGGGGCGTGGTGTTAAGGGAGCCCGTTGTACGCGGGTGGGGAGCGGTCTCCTACCTCAACTGGACAAGCTACCATCGCGGTTGACAACGACCTGCAGCGCTAAGAGCGACCAAGGGGGAGTTGAACCCCCGATACTTCATCCTCAAGCGATCTGGTCTACCACTAGACCATTATATATCACTGAAAGGGGCTGGAATGTATGATAATACTATATAATGAATATACTAGACAGTCTCTCAGTCCTTACGATGCACTACCACATGTCCTTCCGATGCACTACCACATCTCTCAGTCATTACGATGCGCTACCACACAGTTCACCCCTCCTGCAACCCCATGCAGTACCACTGGCCATGCACTGATTCGCTCACAGCGTCAATCTGTCAACAACGTCGTTTTCTAACACAACCACCCTAAAGGCCCTGCCAACAAGTGTGGAGGGATACAGAGGGGGTGGAATAATGGGTAGGGGGGCAGGGGAGAGGGTGGGTGTGGTACTGGTGTGTGTGGTGGAGGGGGGCGCT